>KN484465.1:19537-35421 GCA_000787095.1 Periophthalmodon schlosseri
GTTTACACAAAAAAGAAAGAATAAAGAAAAAAAAAAAAAAAAAAAAACGACGAAACGAGAGTGTTCCGTTCAGGGTAGACTCCGGAGCAGAGGGATTCCCCACCGCTGCGCTGCGCTGTGTGGGCGCACTGGCTTCACAGAAATGAGCGTCTCCTGTTTGAACCGCGCACCGGCTCCTCCTCCTCCCGATTACGAATCAAGTGATAACATTTAAGCAAAGGACACGGACCATAGAGTTAATAAGTAAAGGTCTGCTCCGGTACAACAGGTAAGAAAGCACAGTTAGAACTTATGTATAAGCTTTTTTTTTTTTATCCACAAATGTTTAATCTGTTGGAAATGAAATACTTTTGTCTAGTTTTGCTTTGCCCATTCAGTTTCACGTGTAAAACCGTGGTTGATTTAAGGCTCTTGCAGCGAATGGAGAAGTTAATTTTTCGTGAATAATAATTTTTGCGCTAAATAAAAATAGAGCTTTGCACCACAGCGTGTCATAAGCAACGCTATTTCTGTACGCGGCTGTGCAGAAGTCACTCTGCTGTGCACTTCACGTTTTTGATAGTTTTTTTCCGCATTTTTACAAGAAGTTATAATCCAGATTTGAGGTTATTTCACTAAATGTTCGACTGTTTAACATGGTTTTTAAGGGCATCATGGAAGAGGACGGCCTGTCAGTCAGCTGCGGCAATGGGAAACTCAGACAGTGGCTCATCGACCAGATTGACAGCGGGAGGTATCCAGGCTTGGTTTGGGAAAACGATGAGAAAACCATATTCCGGATTCCATGGAAACACGCTGGGAAGCAGGATTACAACAGGGAAGAGGACGCTGCCCTGTTTAAGGTATTTTATCTGGCGAAATACCACTGAAAATTAGATTTGGGCGGGTTTTTTAAACATTTTTTGTGATTGTCGTCGCAGGCATGGGCCCTGTTCAAGGGGAAATATAAGGAAGGAGTGGATAAACCGGATCCTCCGACTTGGAAAACCAGATTACGCTGTGCCCTTAATAAAAGCAATGATTTTGACGAGTTGGTAGAAAGGAGCCAACTGGACATCTCCGAACCGTATAAGGTCTACAGAATCATACCCGAGGGAGCTAAGAAAGGTACGTTTGTAAGATTAAAATGCAGTTGTTCAGATTATTTACACAGCAAAGTCTTGGAGGGTGTGTGGTCTGGATCCAAAGCAGCTGTAATGGTGCGTTTGGGTGTCAAAGTTTAAAAGTTACAAACTAAAAACTAAAAACTTACCGCGTTGTTTTACAAAATGTGCTGGATTGGCTCTAAAATCATTTATTCTGCAAAGTATTGGAGTGTGTGTGTGTGTGTGTGTGTGTGTTCTGGATGCAAAACAGCTGTAATTGTGCGTTTGGATGTCAAAGTTCTGACAGTTAAAAACTCAAAACTTACCACGTTGTTCTACAAAATGTGCTGGATTAGCTCTCCAAATCTGACTTGATAATCTTACGTTTTAAATCACGTCTTTGTAACAGAGCAATGCTACCAGTTTTTGAAGCTACTGTGAAAATAAAAACATTTACAGACAGAGAAAACGTGGAATTTAGAGCCAGTTTCGTGCGGACTGGCCTCGTAATTACAGAGATATTAACCAGAAACCGGGTCAAAACATCTGAAATTCTCCCACAGAAGTAAAATCACGTGAACCAAACTTAACTTAGCACGAAAACACGATTAGATTAAACGTTATAACATTAACAGCTCTTTGTTTTAGGCATTAAAATGGCGAAGACGGCGATTGGAGCTTTGAGACACTTCGCACGTTGCCTGTGAATTTGCGTCTCTTGTCATGCATGACTTGGGCTGGTTGCTGCTTTACTATAGGCATTTTTACACATATGCAACGCTGCGCTGGGTTCTGATGCGGCAGGAAGCACAAAGGAAGCCAGCGCGAGTAGAAAAAAGCCCTAGTGCTTTTTATAGGGGGCTTCGGTTACCAAGAGCAGGGTGCAAACCGTGTCGAGTTGGCCAGTACACATGCACTCGAATGTTGTTGTGTTTGCATTCGACAGTTTGAGGAAGAGTTTGGTGTAAGTCGAGATCACACTTACATTACCTACTGCAGCTGAGATAAATTGAGATAACAATGTTTTTTATAAAGCTCATATATAGTATTTGTTTTGTTCTTTAGGAATGAAAATGACCAGTGTGGAGGAGAATTCACATCTTGGCTTTTATTCAACATATTCTTCATTGCAAAACCAGGTTTGTCAGACTGTAGCTTTAACACAGTATAGGCTGTAAATGGGACTTTGTGGTTTAAATGTGGGACATGTGCTCAAAAGGCTAAGTTAAAGGCACTGCAGTGTGTTTATGTAATACTTATATTACATAAAAAGGGGGCAGTATATAAAAAAAGTAGATGCAGGAAGAGGTAAAAACCCAAATTCTTATATTAAAAACCAGGTTGGTCAAACTGTAGCTTTAACACAACATAGGTTATACTGGGACTCTGTGGTTTATATGTTCAAATGTGGGACATGTGCTCAAAACGCTAAGTTAAAGGCATCACTATGTGTGTTTTTATTTATTTAAGACTTATATATCATAAAAAGGACACATTATATAAAGAGTAGATGCAGGAAGAGGCAAGAAACCCAAAAGAAACAATTATTATTAAAGCAAAATCATGCACGAAAATGATTTTAAAAAACTTAGATCTGGGATTTCTACCAATTCACGCAACGCAAACCGCTCCTGTCGCCTGCCCACAGGTGCCCGGGTACATGGAGCGGAGAGACTGGAGAGACTTTGCCCCCTCTGATCAGCAGTCTCTTCCTCCTCCTCCTCCTCCTCATCATCACCACGAGCTGCAGTACCACTACCCGTCGGCCCTGAACCGGCCCTGGCCCACACCGCACTCGGAGAACGGTAAAAATGACTGGAGGGATGTTTAGCAAATACGTTACTAAGTTTGTGTTTTGTTTTTTTTTTTTTGTAATACTTTCCAAAAACATAATTTGGCACGTCTCGTCCTTAGGTTTCCAGCTCTCCTTCCACACCTACTTATCAGAGTCCCAGCCGCCGGTCTACGCGATGGACCCTAGCGCCGTCACCGGTAACACGCCACACAACGGTTCTATTGTTTTTATGTTTTTAAAAGTGCTTTATGCAGCGCCCGAATATGTAAAAAAGATAACAAGGATCAAATGAAGCGCCGGCTGTACAAAGAAATACCTCTGTGCACTGTCTGCGTCTAATTATAACGCGTTTTAGTCTCTGTGAATCAGGAAGTGCATAGTTAGCATGCTAGTTGTTGTTGTTGTTGTTGTTGTTGTCCGATCTGGTCTCTGAAAGTTTAGTGCTTTTAAATTCATTGTGGTGAATACTTTAAAATAGTAGTAGTAATGTTTTGAAGTTAGTAAAAATCAGGTACGTTTCCGGTTTTATTTTCGTGATACATTTAACCAGTATTCACCTCGTTCCGGAAGTTGCCGTGAGCTCCGCCATCGTCGTTCGGGTTGTATTATTTTGTAAGGAGCTGCCGATCTTGACGGCAAATACGTTCTGTAGGGACTACAGAGCAGTTTTAAACAATAATATCATTTATCGTGATAAAAAGGGTCAACAATAATCATTCGTGGGACATGTTTTATAATCGTGATAATCGCCAACAGAGATAATCGCCGGAATGTTCCAAAAAAAGCTACTTATCCACAGGGGAGTTGACGGGGGGCAAAGGGGTCTGTTGTCCCACGCCTCAGGGTCTTAGGGGCCCAGAATTAGACCCTCTTCCTATTAATTTGCATTAGATGGGGGCCCATGTGAGGCTTCTTGCCCCGGGCCCTGAAATTTCTGTCGACGGCCCTGTTTGTCCATAATGTTTTCCGCTAGATCAAAGTTGTTTTCGCTGATAACGAAGTACAATTATATAAAAGTTATTTAAACATGGAACTTATTCATAACATTACAATTATCATTATTCATATCCATAACATTTTTAAACTATCAGCAACTTTTATCATTATCGTGATATTATCGTAAGTGGGCGGGGCCGAATAACGTCAATAATCTTCATTTTCAGATTTCAGCCTCCACGTCTCCCTCTTCTACCGAGAGTCTCTGGTGAAAGAAGTGACCACGACCAGCCCGGACGGGTGCCGCATCTCGTCTACGGCGCCCTCCTCTTCCTCCTCCCCCTCCTCCTCCCCCCGTTCGGACGACCGCGTCTCCGTGGGTCCGGAGGTGATCCTGTTCCCCTTCCCGTACCCGGAGTCCCACAGACAGGGGGCGGACATGCTCCCCAGCGTCCTGGAGAGAGGCGTGCTGCTGTGGATGGCGCCCGACGGGATGTACGCCAAACGCCTTTGCCAGAGCCGGGTTTACTGGGAGGGGCCCCTGGCGCCGTACACGGACAAGCCCAACAAACTGGAGAAGGAGCAGCCCTGCAAACTGTTTGATACTCAGCAGTTTCTAATAGGTACGTGCTTTTAAACCCAGGGGCCTATTCGCAAAAGTATTGAAAATCAGATACGAATCGAAGCAAAAACTAATATCGAAAATAGATAATGATTTGAGCAGGTATCGATATTAAAAAGTCACATTCACGGGACAGAAATGAACCTTTCCTGAATAGATTTAGAACGATCTTGAGCTGTATCAGAACAAGACAGTGGTGGAAGAAGTCCTCCATTTTGATACTTAAGTAAAAGTATTGATACCAGATACAAAATAATACGCAAGTAAAAGTATCAGATGAAAACCTCTACCTTAGTAAAAGTATTATCAGTTTAAAAGAGTAAAAACTAAAAGTATTTCACTTCGCAGACTTGCCAAATAGTTACAGAGTCTATCGTGGAGAAGATGATGTTGTCTGCAGAAGATACTAAAACTAGATACTCATTTGAGCAGGAATCGATATCTTGAGCTGTATCAGAACAAGGCTCATGGAACCACTGTGGAACCTACTGGACGACTGAGGCATTACACAGATATAAGAAAGTTCTACCATTTAATGTTGAAAATCACATCCTACTGTCTAAAGAAAGAGTGTTTTGTATTATCATCGTGGTATCGGAATCGGTGTTGAGTATCGAGTCTATTCCTTAGTATCGAAATCAAAAGAGTGTTTTTTTTAATTATTATTATCATCGTGGTAGTGGAATCGGTTTCTATTCGGAGTCTATTCTCTGGTATAGAAGTTTGAAATTTTAGTATCGTGACAACACTACTAGATAAAGTGATGAATACTTTTGCTAAACGTTTGTACCAGGCTTTTCTCAATTGCAAAAAATGACTTTAGAACAGGAGGTTACAGTGAACGTGAGACTCCATGATGCTAACATTCACTTTAAAGCCAATACCACTGCAGCTCCTGTCCAGACGTGCACTTCCTACTGGAGACAATACCATTTTGTCTGCACAGAAATGACTACGATATATTGCTGAAGAAAATATAGACGATAAACGATAATATTGAAACCAAACCCTAAAAAAAACTATTCTAAATGTGCAATATTGTTAAAAAATATGAACTGAAAAAAATAAATAACAGAATGCAACACTTAAGTAGTTAGTTTGTGGTTATAGTGAGTCATAGAAGTTCATATTTCAAACTCAAATCTGATCATATTGCAAAAAGAAAACGTCCACACGATTAATATTGACCCCAAAAATAATTGTTATATCCATCATGTAGTGAACGGTAACTCGATACGGCAATTATCATGACAGACTTAGGGCGTGTGCGTTAAAATAAGTGAAATAAAAAGACATTTACTAATACAAGAGCATCTAAAACGACTTACTTCTAAAAACATTCACTGCATAATATCTTTAAATGGAAAATAACGAATATCCCTGCACCAGATCTGCACCAGTGCAACGCTCTTTTGCTCATTTGCGTGTGAGCTCATGAAGTGTGAATTTTCCAGCAGCCTTTTACATTAAGACACTTCCTACAAACCTATTTCCTGTCCTGTCAGATAAGTTCCATACTTTTATGTTCACTGTGATGATGTCAGTGACATAATGCAGTGTGATTCTGCTGCAGTGTGTGGGTAAGTCCCATAGGAGCGCGCAGGCTGTTATCTTGGGAGTGGGCGTGTGGAGTCCCCACCCACCTGCTGTGGTGCACCACATGTGACATATGACAAAATCGTGTTTTTGTGCCATTTCACTGAAATTTCCACCAGTTATTTACCAGATTTACCAGTAATTTCCAGACGCTGCATCCAAATGTATGAGAACAAACGTGTAGCTTTAATGTG
Organism: Periophthalmodon schlosseri; assembly: GCA_000787095.1. NCBI lineage: Eukaryota > Metazoa > Chordata > Actinopteri > Gobiiformes > Gobiidae > Periophthalmodon > Periophthalmodon schlosseri. Next base: position 25,766 of record KN484465.1, read on the forward strand.
GTTAAATAGCCTCTATGTTTTACCGTTGCAGAGCTTCACGACTACGTGCACAACGGCCGGTCTCCTCCACGGCATCAGGTCGTGCTGTGCTTTGGAGATGAGTTTCCAGATCCTCAACGAACCAGAAAAATGATTACAGCGCAGGTACGAAGCGCAATCTTACAAACTTTGTCCTTAATAAAGAGAACTTAAATATATGCAGTTTTGTTTAAGTCTGTGTCTAAACCCAGCGCAGTACTTATCTTGAACAGGCACCATCTCTGTTACTTTTACAAACTATATTCTTAATAAACAGAATTTAACAGCGTAGTACAGACCTGTCACTATAATCACGATATCAACTTATTGCTCAACATATCACACGTGGATCTATACTTTTTGGGGGGTCAATATTTCTCAAATATACTTTTCTTTGCATTTTACTGGGAAATTTTTGTTTGTTTTCTGGCTCTGAGATAAGATTTAAACTGTAAACGGTTGGATTAATAATATCTATGACTCATTACAGATGCAAACTAACGACTCAAGTGTTTCATTTTTGCTGTTTAATTATTACAGCTCACGACTTTTAACGATATTGTGGATTTCTAATAGTTTTTGTGGTTTAAATCTGCTCTTGGGTTGTTGTGTCAGTGGCGTAAATTAGTTTCGGTATTATCGTTTCAAAATGCTATTGTGACAGGCCAAATCTTGAATATATTTTTATACCTTGTGACATTTTTGTTCGACTAATCTAGCAGCAATGCAAGTTCCCCTATGTGGGACAAACACAAGTTCCCTTATCTGATCTGATCTCATCTTATCTCACTTGTTCGTCTTCATCTGAATATGTAAATGTGTTTAAATTGCTAATATTGAAGACGACTATAATGCAGTGTATCTCCATGTGACAAAGTGGGGTTTTGTCCCAATAATCACACGTTAAGTTTGTAAAATTTCAGACATGGGTTTGTTTGTTTTAGTCGTTTGTTTAGTTATAGTCCAGGTTTCAGTTAAACACCAGATATTTTACTTGGTTAAACTTATTAATTATAGTTATTTTTTATTCTTACCTGAGTCTCCACATGGTCCAGACAAGACTAGTCATTTTTCTATAAGTCTGCCCTTTACTTCGACCACGTGAAGTGTACGATTACGTCCAGACATTTAGTGTACATAACCGCGTACGCAATACGAGCCGCGTTTGTCCCGTTTCGCTTCGTTCGTTTGTGTAAAAACTCCATTTTGATTCCTCTTCAGGTGGAGCCGGCGTTTGCCAGAAAACTGTTGTTCTACTACCAGCAAAACAACGGCCCCTATCTCCGCACGTACGACCACAACCAGCAGCCCAACCCCTCCCCGACCTCGGACTACACTTCCCAGAGACCTTTGCAGCACATTCAGGAATAACCTCACTGTTCTTCTACGGACGGAGCGAAGCTATAGGACTACATGTTGTAAACTTGAACTGCTGGAGGCTGAAGGGGGCGTAGCGGGGGAGACCCTGATACGGTGGTATGAGTTGTCTGTCTGGCTGATTTTGAAGTAGTGGTATTTTTTTTGGTTCTTGTAGTATTCTTGTGACAGTGTGAAGGATGCGGTTTTGAGGCTGGGGGTACGAGGAGAGGGCCACCGAGACAGGAAGTACTAGCACAGGTGCACAGGAAGAGTGGCCGTGACAAGCTCTGAGATGACAAAAAGATAAACACGCTTCAGAGCTAAAGACACATTCAGAAATAGCTATTAGATGTTGTTTAATGAAGCTAAAGTACCGGACTTAACGCTTGTAAATTAGAACATTTTGGGGGTTTTCCCTTCGCAGTTTGTTTTGCATAGAAAATCCAGCCTTAAATTCTCTGAGATAAGATTTACAGTCTGGTCTCTTCTTTCCCTGCAGGACATTTGTTTCCTCATTGGTCATTTATCATTTTGAACAAAATCAAACGTTCCTTGTCCTGCAGAAGTCAGCGCTGTTTTAGTTCTCTTATTATCTTTTATTTTTTTGTTTTGTTTTTTACACCGTCGTGTTAGTCTGTGTACGAACAAAACCACGCACGTCTGTGATTGGTTAATCCACGTGCCAGTCAGGCCCATGTGACCTCTGGGAGATAAGATCGAGCCCCAGACCGTAGCTGTTTGTACAGGAAAGGAAAGGCTCGTTGTCTCGGTCTTGGTTGGTAAGACTAAGCTGTAAAAACACCGCTGATGCGTCGCCATGTTTTTGGTGTCGGTGTCAGACGAAGCTGTTGTAAAGTGCCTCAAAAGTCGTGCATGTGAATACTCGCGCTGTGCCAAAGGGTTTGTGAGCCCAGCCGTAGTAGTTTGTAAGTAGTTTTTTATAAAGTCAAACAAGTGCGCCTTAGAAAATAGTATGTTTACACGAAAATAATCGAAAGAATATTTCTCATCAGAATATTTAAAAAACTGAGGGATCGTGGTCCAGTGAATTCTACTCAGACAGTAACAAAGACAGGAAGTAAAGATAGTTTGTTTCATGCTTGAGAGACTCTTGAAAATACCGTGAAGTTTAATTTGTATGTTCGTTCTCCAGTTTGGGGCAAGAGCCAGTTCTACCTATTGATTATACGGGGTCCAATAAGTCTCTTTACAGTTTTAAAATGTAATTACAAAGGCAAGTGATAAGATTTATTAATTAGATTTGTTCTATTGTAGTCAGTGGTTATAAAAGTTTGTAATCACACTGGGGTCTGCGTGTTTCTGAGCTCCTCAAACATTTCCAGACCGTTGGATTGAAGAGATGGACCAGATGTCACACCTCTGGATTTGTTTCTACGGGGCCGTGTTAAAAAATATTGTGTATGGAACAAAGATACGGGACGTTACAGAACTAAAGCAAAAGATACAGACGTGATTGAACCATTGATGAGGCTCAGCTGCAGCGAAACACGGCAAGAAATCCAGTAATGTCTTGTTCTGTTTTGTTCCACTAATTGAGCCCAAATAGAGATGTATTAAATGCGGTCAAAAACATTAGAAACCACTGAGAACAACGCAACAAGTCTCATTAAGATATCTTATAAACTGACTTTGTAATATTTTTTTTATTGTAAAGAGATTTTATGGACACCTTGTATTATTATGCAACAAACCTGATCATTTCTATCAGTGACTAAACCCAAGAACTGGCTTTTATTACCACAAAAAAACCCAAACAAACTGCATTTTAACCTGATATTTTGCTGCCTCACATCTGTATTAAATATTACTGGCCTATAGAATGTCATGATGTCGTTTGAAACCCAGTAACTCGGAAATATTTTTGATCATTTTGAAGTGGTCGGCCTTTGCAAAGAATCTGAGGTGTTTTTTGTCAAAACTTTTTCCGTGTTTATAATTAGACCTCGGTGAAGGAACTGAAATGGAAAATAACACTCATCCCAAAACTTACAGGTAGAAGGTACCTGTTCCTCTTGACCTGAAACTACCAGAACCTTAATCAGGAATTAAAACTACTGCGGTTTGTGAGCCGTTTTGACTGTTTGATTCTCTGCTCTGAGAACTGAGCACCACTTCCCGATCCTGAAGACTGAAGACGTCTTGAATCTGTTTGTACATTTTCTGCTGTTGTGATAATAGTGCTGTGAGTGAACGAGGGTAACTGGCTCTGTAAGTTACCTTTTAGCATCTGCCGGGTGGGCCCATAGACTGTATATATAAATGGACATAGCTAACGTGCTAGCTGCTGCGTCCCAAATAGGAAGTGAGCATCGGCGCACTTCTGGCTCCAGCTCACTTTACACTGAAAAACAGTGTCCCCTCTCTGTACCTGCTGCTGTCAGACTCGTCATTTTGGTCTTAAATGTTCGTATTAACCCTCTACATGATCCTGGGGTTTTTATTTTGCTATTTTGTCCGTGATTTAAGATACGAACATTAATAACAGGCAAATCAGGCGCCTTCTTTCCCCGAGGTCGCTCCCGCTAGCGTTAGCAACAGGTTTGATTGACAGCGTTGCTAAGCGCCCGCTCCCTGCTAAACCAGCGGTGCGGGCGGGAAGGGGCGTTACCTTCAACAGCCTCGCTCCGGATTGGCTCTTTGGTTGCTACGATACTCGCGGTCGGAAAATACGGAACCGGCTCCAAATTCGCCGCTATAACTGCTCCGGCCTCGACGAGCTTCATTTGACCGGAGCCGAACGCCGCGGGTGACGTCACGCTCACTCAGTCCACTTCTTTACACAGTCTGTGGATGGGCCCTAAACGCTTTGTAAAACTGCATTTTGTTTTTTCATTTATTTAATTTTGTTTATATTTTTGTTCTTGACGGCTGAGATTGTGAACCTTAATTTGCTTAGCTCGTTATTTTATTCTCAATGATTTTTCAAATTTAAGTTTTGTATTTTTTCACCAAGTTTAAATTAAAACAACTTTTGGTCAATCTATGAACTGAATCCCGTGTCTGATATTAGACCTGAACCTGCCCAGTAAGATGCACATAAACCAGTGAACATTCATGTCTTTCAGTGACTTATATTTTGAACATTTCTTGGGTCGCAAAAGAAAAATGAATTCCCTCAACTGGACAAAAGTTTTAGTGAATATGTTTCGCTTCTCATCTGCCTGAAGGGAGGAGATAACTACTCAGAAACTAACTTAACCTGGTGAGACAGTGACCAGAACCCTGTCAGAACTGAAGAAGCTACTTACGTATTCACTCTTAAAAGATAAACAGTTTGCGTGATTTGTTCTGTCGTATTTTAAACATATTCTTGAGTCCCTTTCCTTTGGTATTTCATGTTTTAGAACTTCAAATATTGGCTTTGTTCTGAAAATAGACACCATGTTCCCACAGATGTGCTCCAGGGATCTGGGGTTAGCCACCTGCTGGAATCAGAAGGAATTACAGCTAAAAAAAACAACAACAAAACAGACGGGTTAGAAACATGCCCTGACATGTTAATGTAAACACACGGTTGTAATGGGGGCAATTTGACGGCAGAAATGCTTTAGAACAAGTAGGTCTGTCACGATAATCACTATAGCGACTCATCGTTCAGTATATGAAACCTGAACTATATATTTTGGGGGTTAATATTTGTCATCTGTACTTTTTCTTTGTAAAAATGAGAAGGTCTGGGGTATTTTTTGTAAAAAGTTGAAAAGTGACTTCTATGGCTAATTATTGGCAAATACTAGTACAGACCTTTTAATGATACTGTCTATTTAAAAATGGTTTACTGTGGCATAAAGTAGTTTCAATAGTATCGTTTATCACAATATTTCTCTGTACCAACATATCATGCTTCAAAAACTGTTATTGTGACAGGCCTAAGAACAAGTCTAGTGATGATTTATGGACAGATCTACACCTATGACGTCACAAATCTGACATTTTGAGCGCTTTTGAGTCCTCAGAGGGAGCGCACTTACCAAACAGAACTAATCAAACAAGCATGAATAAAGCTAAATACAACTCCAGGTATGTTTTGCATAATATGTGTCGTTTAAGGCGGGACTAAACACCTAAACTCCGCCCACAACTACATTTCAAACAGAGCTGCTAAACTGGGACTAAAGAAGAGAATGAGAGGAGGAGGAGGGGCGGGGTCTGGAGGCATAAGGAACGGTGTGATTGGTCGAACAGGTAATCACACTTCAAACTCCGTCCCTGCGTTACAGCCAGGTGTTTCTGATTACAAACGCCTGGCTGTAATCAGGGCAGCCCTGCGTGATGTCACCAACTACCTGAAATCGCAGAGGTCACTGAAGACAGCACACACTCAAACAGGGGCGTCGGACTGGGGGGGTAAAGGGTACTGTTTACCCAGGCCCCTCACAAAATCTGTAATGTGCATTTTTCATGTGCGGGCCCCCCAAGATGGTTTGTACCCAGGGCCCAGAAACTTGGAGCTACACCCCTGCACTCGGACATAGACGTTTTTGACCAGAAAGCTGCAGATTTACCTATAGTTTGCACTAAAATTGCCCAAAAAAAATTCTAGGAAGAGTAGATAACGCTATTAAAACACCATATACACAGTTTAGTAGTGAAAAAAGTGGATTTAGTGTTTAGTTCCACCTTAAAAAACTTTACAATTCAAATTTGTTTTGCGATAGAATCTACCTGGACGACTGAGGGATTACGCAGGCGTTTGTCGTGAGCTTAATCCCAGCTGGGAGAATTCAGAGGATCCTGTTCTTTGCGTTTGTGGTCCGCAGTTTCGATGGGCGCCTCTACTTCCCTCACACTTCAACCACATCACTTTCACAAGACTTCAAAATCTCACCAAAATTACACACAGCAACCGAAAAGTCATAGTTTCTTCCCTCATAAAGATCCCGTACTATCAATGGACTCGGCGGACTTCCTTAAAAGCGCAGTGTGGAGCTTTTCTCGTCATCTTCTTGTCACCGTGAAGATGTTATCGCTTCCTCTGAAAGGTTCCAGTATAGGGCATTATCTCTGTACGAGATAACGCCACAGGGCCAAGCGTCAGATCTGTGGAGAGGCTGCGAATGGCTGTTTCTCGAAGTAATAAAAACACCGGTAATTGAAAGTAAGTTTAATGCCATACTGTGGAACATTCCAGGCCAAGCAATAACATCTTCATGAGAGAAGCAGGTGGCAAAAACTTCAACGGAAAAGTTACATATTACACCTTTAACTGTGTTTTTCCACTGATATGAAGGTTGGGGCTATATAAAAATGTGACCAGTTCTAATTATAAACATACATATCTATCTGTTGTGCACTTGCTAGTGGCCTGTTAAGTATCTGTGATAACATCAGCGAACATATTATAGTATTTCAAAAGTTTTCTACCCCGTCACAAGAGCTGTGTAGGTGTGAACATGTGACACTTACGTTATGACTGTTATCAGGATCTGACATTTGTGGACCAAGGATCAAACAGGCAGCTCTCCCACACGTCCCCAGTGACACGCACATTCACCTATTTATTACAAAAAAAAATGATATTTAACCACTCATCAAAAACTAATCTGATGAAATGAGTTTAATTTTTCATATTTGTATTAGTTCAACTCAAGTTTATGTACAGTTGAAACCAGAAGTTTACATACACTACACAAAAAGACACACGCTTTTTTTTCTCACCGTCTGACATGAAATCAGACTAAACTTTTCCTGTTTTACGTCAATTAGGATTAACAGAATTATTTCTAATTGCTAAATGCCAGAATAATGAGAGAAGGATTTTTTTTTAGACCATTTTTCATGACTTTCTTCAAAGTAGGAAGAGACTGGTGCACTTCACAAAATAAATGGCATCATGGGGAAAGAACATTATGTGGAAATACTGAAGCAACATCTCCAGACATCAGCCACGAAGTTAAAGCGTGGGTCTTCCAAATGGACAATAACCCGAAGCGCACGGCCAAACTGGTGACAAAGTGGCTTAAGGAGAACAAAGTCAGTGTTTTGGTGATCTCAATCCTACTGAAAGTTTATGGGCAGACCTGAAAAGGCGGCCTACAGACTTGGCTCAGTTACACCAGTTCTGTCGGGACAAATGGGCCAAAATTCCCGCCAACTATTGTGAGAAGCTCGTGGCCGAAACGTTTGACCCAAGTTCTACAGTTTAAAGGCAATGGTACCAAATACTAATGAAACGTATGTAAACGTAAAAGTAATGAAAAATTGTCTAAAAAAATCCTTCTCTCATTATTCTGGCATTTAGCAAATAAAAATAATTTTTGTAATCCTAACTGACCTAAAACAGGAAGAGTTTAGTCTGATTTCATGTCAGACGGTGAGAAAAAAAAGAAAATGTGTCTTTTTGTATGGTGTACGCAAACTTCTGGGTTCAGCTGTATGTAGCACATTTAAAACAACTTGAGGTGACCAAAGTGCTTCATATAAAAGTCAACAAAAAACAAATATACAGATCACACGATACGCAGGAAAAGAACAAGAAAACAGCTGTATGTCCTGTGGAGCTAGTGCCACTATAATCACTTCTTCACCAGTTACATCTTCAAACCCATTATGTAATTCAGCCTTGGAGATATTTTTGCACAGTATGGCTTTAAACTTATCTTTCTCCATGAAAACAGGTGACGCCACCAGAGCGAGGCACAGGTCAGGTCTGTGGGGAGGCGACGCCGCTCACAGTCAGAATGTATTTTAATAAAGACGCCTGCGATTGAATTAATGCAAGAGAGATAAGTTTAATAGAGAATGGAACTTTTCCTCCACTTGCTCGTCTCCATGGACGACTTAATGGCACTAACCGTATCTCCATGGAGACAAGCAAGCAAAACTGCAGGTCGGATCTGTGGAGAGGAAAGCCCGGTCGTTAGAACGATGTTTTTCAAAGCATCACCGACACACGGGTTCAGGTTCAGGTGACTTTAGCGGTAACTTTGGGCAGCGTTCGGCTCCAGTCAAATGAAGCTCATCGAGGCTGGAGCAGCTACAGGGGCCAATTTGGAGCCGAGTTCCTTATTTGGAATTCCGAGTATCATAGCAACCAAAGAGCCAATCCAGAGCGAGGAAGATGAAGGTAACGTCCCTTCCCGCCCACACCGCTGGTTTAGCAGGGAGCGGGCGCTTAGCAACGCTGTCAATCAAACCTGTTGCTAACGCTAACGGGAGCGACCTCGGGGAGAGAAGGCGCCTGATTTGTCTGTTATTAATGTTCATATCTTGATTTACAGACACAATAGCGAAATAAAAACCCCAGGATCATGTAGAGGGTTAATACGAACATTTAAGACCAAAACGACGAGTCTGACAGCAGCAGGTACAGAGAGAGGGGGAAGTTTTTCAATGTAAAGTGAATTGGAGCCAGAGTCGAGTTTTTCAAGTAAAGTGAATTGGAGCCAGAGTCGATGGAGCTCACCTCCCACTCGTAACGCGGCGGCTAGCAGGTTAGCTACGTCCATTTATACATACAGCCTATGATTAAAGCGGACCCCTTACCAGAAAGGTTACATAATGTACTTTTAACTTTACTTTTGCTAATAATACCAAGTATATTACGCATTTTCCTTGAACCCCAAAAGGCATATTCAATATTTCTTAGAGACACTAATAGGGAAATGAAAACGACAAATAAAATGACTATTCTGGTGTGACTTTTCTACAGGAAGCTCTTAAGTAGGCTCCATCTCAGTGTCCGCCTTATGTTTTTCCGTTAGCCGAAGCAGACGGCGCAGACACCGGGGCACTGCTCGCTAATTATAGTCGTCACTAATGTCTCTGATTCAGCCGCACTTTTACACAGAAGTGAAAGTAGAGTTTTCACCACAGAAATCCAGGCCTCGCCATTACACAATAAGGATGACTCACGGTTTTATTTTAACTTCAACCAAAAAATCCAAGAGAACACGGGAAGTTTATCTTGGTGAAATGCATTATGGGTTTGATGGAAAAAACACGTACGCAGGCGACAGTGTTCGGCAGCGGAAGAACGAACGTAATGTAATTTAACGTATTTTTGTAAAGCCCCAAAATCACAGCGGCTGTTACCTCTGAGCGCGGAACAAGATCAGTGATTTAACCAACAAAAAGTTAGGAAATTCAACCGAGATTAACCAGCACTCAAAGAAAACAAGCACATGGAGAACTGTCCCAGAGCGCCCCCTGTCCTCAGGCCCGCCTCCTGCAGGAGCAACTCAAACAAATACAGAGGAAAAACAGAAACCTGGAGGAGAATCACAGTGAACGACAGATCCACTCCCATGGACTAAACC
>KN484466.1:8175-44635 GCA_000787095.1 Periophthalmodon schlosseri
GTCGAGCAGTCGTCATGGGTGTGGGGCTGGTGGTGTGTGGGGCGGGCGGCGTGGGGCTGGCGGCGCGGGGACGGTGGTGCTGCCGTGTCACCGCGAGCTAATCGGAGCTAAAGAATGTATGGGAACAGCTTTAATTGCTCCATTCCTCATTTAGCCGTGCTCATGCTATCACACTGGCGCTGCAGTTTATTTTGGTTTTTAGCAACTGGGGCTAATGCTAATAGTCCAAGGTCTGTCAAAGGGCCAAACTGCTGTCTACTTTACATAGAACATTGCAGGAACTTGAATTTTTTATGAAACCAAATCTAGACAATATCTAGACAATATGTTTAGGTCTACTGCATGATGTCATCCAGTGGCAATCAAGAAGGTACTCCTCAGTGGTTTTAAAGTGCATGCATTTTCACCAGACTCATTACGATCAATTTAAAGCGCACATTGTCTTCATGTTGCTAACCAATATTAATGTTGTTTAGAACCTCAGTTCAAGTCATAAAATTAGACTTTAAAAGGAATTACAATCCCAACTTACAATTCCTAGAAGTTCTTCTCATTCTCAGTATATGGACAGGCCTCATGTTAAAGCTCAGAACCTCCAGAATTTACTCACTGAGCTGCAGAGGCTGCACTAGCACTGAGTCATGATTGGCTGCAGGTGCTGGGGTTTAGGTAGTGACCGTTCAGTATTGTTATCAGTAAAATCTGTATTTGGTTTGAACATGTTTACCTCGTATCTGGGGATGCAGATAGGTCATGTTCATGAAATTTAAAATCAAAATCATACATACATTTTCCTTGCAATCCTGCAATATGGAGTGTTAATATGTTATTTGTATAGAAACAAGTATTTTCTGTTCATACAATTCACAAATGTTATACGGTAAACACGGTGAAATAAACAGAATGAGAAAACAAAGAGAAGCATTTCCTTTTTAAAGAGGGACCCCCCGGTGACTGAAGTGGCACAGTGTCAGAATACATGAAACTCTCATGTATAGAGTGCTTTTCAACCTTTAAGGCACTCACATCGCTCACTCCTTCATACACCAGTGTCCGCAGACAGGCAAGGTGGGTGTGTATTGCCCATGGACACAATGACTGAGATCAACTGTGGGAGCTGGGGTGGGTCAAGGGATAGGATCGCTTTACCTAAAGTGTGTATGTTGAGAGTGGGATTTGAACCCTCAACCTTCAGATCAGAGGACAACTGTTCTACCAAGTGAGCTACTTTGTTTCGTTCACACGTTTAACACACAAACCCTGCATATTTATCCTGAATTCTTCTCTCAAATAGAAAACACTCTGTTCCACCTTGTGATGTCATATAGTAATTCAGGACGCGCTCCACTTTACACCTTTACTAGAATCGTTTGAATAATTTCAGCCCTGGAATTGCCAATCTCTACTGAACTAAAGGTAAAAGGAGCTGTTAACTTGAAAACTACATGACATCACAAGGTGGAACAGAGCATTTTGAGCTTTGGAGATGTAGACAGACTAATAATAAAGTGTTACTCAAACATGTGTGAATGAAACAAAACACAACTCCAGATATGTTTTTGAGGAGGTAACAGCATTATAACATGACTTAAAGCTCACGAGAGTCAAGTTTGCGTAATATAGGACCTTTAACCTTAGCTAAGAAGCAGGCAGACTTAAAGTGCATGAAGGAAACAAGGTATTATTTGTGCAGTCCCTCGGTTTTTACTATTTTTTTGAAGCCTTTGAGAGTTCCACCCATGACCCTCTCGCTGTATGGAGAGAGAGCTACGTTTATTTCACTATTCTTCTTTCATTATTGCTGTTCAATGCTGTATTCTGCCTCACGCTCCACGGAAGGACAAACCCTATTATTTAACAGTGCGGGCTGGAGCCTTGTATTATTCATGTGTGGCCTGTGGTTTTGCTGTGAAGTATTGAGGCAGTGCTGGGTAAACAATGGCGAGTTTGGGGCACGCTCACCGACGCATACACCATCGTCAGGTGGAACCAGCTCCGCTCAGCCGTCTGGGGACACGTGCGTATGCTGTGTGTGTGTCAAAAGTATCGAAAATCAAATACTAATTGATACAAAAATTGGATTGAAACTGGAAACTCATTTGAGCAGGTACCGATACATTCACAGGACAGAAATGAACCGTTCCTGAATAGCTTTAGAATGATCTTGAGCCATATCTTTCACAAGTATAAGACACATAGACTAGTACACGCCCATGGACCACTATGGAACCTACTGGACGACTGAGGGATTACACAGATATAAGGCCACATGGGAATAGAAAAGAAAGTACTACCATTTAATGAAAATCACATTCTATTGTTGAAATAAAGTTTTTTTTATTATCATCGTGGTATCAGAATCAGGGAGCTTTTAGCCCCGCCCACTTATCCCCTTCTGCCGCCGTGATACTGCACCATGACACGGAAACAACTGTCTGGGATAATGTCAGGCCGTTGTTTCCTTACAGTTTTCACATCTCTATTTTTAACGCTCTTGAAAATGTTCCGTGACAGAGATTGAAGTGTCTGGGACCGTGTCAGACAGTTTCCCATGATTCATAGCAACATCGTGCCTGATTGGACAATGATAGGTGGCCCTGTCAGTAGCTTCTATATTAGCTATTACCTGAGAAAATGCTATGTAAAATTGTAATAGTATTTTACAGTAGCTTTAACCATAAAATGCAATGTAAAGACGTTAAGATACTAAGGCCCTTGGTTGGATAAATGAAAAGGGGAATATTCCGTTTTAAAATTCCATGAGTAGAAAAACATGGGATAGAGGGCGGAATCATATTGGCTCCTGTTCACATCTGGGGGACATCAACATTCATCTGGAAAAACAATGAATCTTGTTAGATGTAGGTCTGTACCCAGTAAGTACCTCGTGATAAAAGGCCGTTCACTCCACAGTTTGGTGGTAATAAGCTCCTTCTGGAGTTTAGATCCGGCCCCAAATCCAGCCCGAGCTCACGCAGGTATCGTCCAAGCCTGACCTGAATCTTTCCCTGCATGTTTAGGCCGACCTGATCCAAGCCCCCGCGCTCATAGAACCAGGGTTACGCTAAAGGGCCTGTATTACACTATTTTCTGATCTGTTCTAATGTTGTTTCATCACAAACAGACCTGGAGTCATGTTTTGTTTCATTCACACATGTTTAACACACAAACCCTGCATATTTACGCTGAGTTCTTCTCACTCTGTTCCACCTTGTGATGTCATGTGGTAACACAGGAAGTGCTCCACTGTGTTTTTAACTCCATACACCTTCACTAGAATCATTTGGATACTTTCAGCCCTGGAATTGCCAATCTCTACTGAACAAAAAGTAAAAGGTACCTGTTCACAAGAGTCAATTTTTGCGTAATATAGGACCATTAAATAAACCCAATTTTTTCCATTCCTTGAACTGTGTTTCAGTGGCGGAATAACTGCCTGATAGAGCTTCATGTGTTTAGATGCAGTTGTCTCCAAGTGCTTTCATTCACACTCCTTCTACCTCCACATAGCATATTAAGCTGCTCGCACATTCACTTGGGAGTTAAAGCGTACCTATTCCGCAAAATGGACTTTTCAGAGCTTTTAACCATGTTATAGTTGTTTCCCCCTCACCATTTACTCACCCGAAGTTGTATTTGGAGTGATTCGTGCACGTCTGAGCAATCTTTAATCGTTTATTTTCAAGACGCCATTTTGCCAATTTTATTTTCTTAATCGGTGATACACATAGTCATTTTGGTACAAATAAGAAAAATCTACAGCTCACTGGTGTGATCTGCAGCTATCAGTCGGAAGTGCCAACAGCTGCACGGCTCTTTGTTGTGATGACGTTTACGACGACGTCAGCTCCCATTGGGCACTGCCATTTTCTAACATGGAAGCCAGCTGACTTATGAAGTTATTTTAGATGATTATTGCAATTTAAAATGCCCAAATTAGAACATAATGATTCACGGGTGTCATAGACTATAACTATATAGCAGACACAAGCACAATATGTCTTCTTTAAGCATTTAGTGACATCAGAGGGACTCGCGTGTGCAGTGTGACTCTGCCCCCTGACCCCACCTGACCTGACATCAGAGCAGGGAAATCCAATCAGGGCACAGGATCAAAACTGTAGTCTAGAGCTACAGCTGCTCTGAGGCAAAATGAAGGACAGTGGCTGCCAAACAGCTTCAACAGTTCTTCGTCCGACTAACCATCCTTTAACGCTTGTACTCACAATGGCAAGTTGGATACAGTGTTTTGCTCAAAGAATTGGCTGGAGTTGGATTCAAACTGCCAACCTTCATGTCATTACCACCTTGAGAATGAGCAATCTCATGAGATCTCTGAACCTAAGCAGGGCCGGGTCTGGTTAGTACTTGGATGGAGACCGCTGGGAGTAGGTGCCACAACCAGGTGATGGTGGCTGTAGTGGAAACTGTCTTTGTGTTCTTAGGCAAAACACTTCTCCCACCTTGTCTGATATGAATGCGGTGCGTGAGTGTCGGTGGTGGTCAGAGGGGCTGCCTCACTCAGTCCACCCCAAAGCAGTTGTCGCTAGAATAGTGTGGAGTGTGTTGAATAATGTAATGTAAAGCCTCTCTGAGTGTCAAGAAAAGCGCTATAGAAATTAAATGCCTTATTATTATTAGTTGTTATATGTTTTTAGTGATTAGTTGCTAAGAGAAACAGTTCACGTTATTAAAGAGGGGGTATTTTATTTCTATGTGGTATTAACTGCTAACACATAAACATATTTAGATCACCATGTTACCTTTTATTGTTTTGGAAATGCTACATTCGCCGAAAACAATGTATTAACATGTTTTAAGTTTCACTTTTGTTTTTGACATTCTGAGTCTCCTCTCCTTTTGCTCTCCACACTAAGTTACTCCCCCTTCAGAGCTCGATCACAACACAATCATTTTGCATCCTGCTAATGAAACTACTGCACATCGCATCAGGTTTGTCAAGTTGCTGTGTGTAGTTTTGTATCCTGCTTTTGTATATTTATGGAGAACTGTTGTGTGGGAGCACGGCTGACGTAGGCTTGTGGGCGGAGCATTGGGCAGAATCTTACAGCCAACCGTAAGGAGGGTTTGAATAGGGCCCGGGAGAGATCGCTAAAATACTCAAACATGCATGGATGACATTTGAAACCTCTCCAGGCATGTTTTTGATGAGGGAACAACGTTACAACATGGTAGAAAGCGCAAAAAATCAATAATAATACCCTCTCTTTAAATAGCATCTCTTTAATGCATTGTTTTTTACAGTGTGTGCATGTGTTGGTGCTTGGCCACTGCTCCTCAGCGCTTCACAACAGGGTGCCTTTAATTCAGTAGCAAATTCCATCTTCCAAATAGCTGAATATTTAATAGCATTAAAGCGGGGGCTAAAAGAGCTGTATTATTTATCCCCTCCCTAAAGTGAGCGCTGCATCCACACACTCCAGGCTGCATCCACACACTCCAGGTGGCCATGTAAATATGCTCCAGCCCACTCACGCACTGAATTATTGACTGATAATTTATCATAATTCATGTCAGGGAAAACTCAATCAGGCTCCCCGGGTTTGGATGGAGGTGCAGGTGACCCGGGCTCAGCGGCACGTCAAGGTGAGACAAGGTCGTAGCCCTACAGCACACACGTGCGCTCAAGCCAAGGCCCCAGTGTTACATCAGCTGGCATCTGTACTCCAATGGAAACATGAATATAACTGAAATGCTGGAAAGTTTTTCTTCTCTCTGCAATAAAAGATCTACATGAGTTAGAAATCCCTCCCTTATGAACATGGATCTCGACGAGTTTAGTTTGACTACTTTGAGTTTTTTTAATTTAGGCTCAAATATTTTTTTTTTTACTTTTTATGTCTAAAATAGTGAATCAAGTCTACAAATCCACGTTAAAGTATTTTGCTCTTTTTAGACAGTCCATCTAATGAACTAAAATTAGCTATTTTTTATTACCTTAAAGTCACAATACAAACTTACACAATACAAAACTTTTTAGCCAAAAAGTAGACTAAAATAGAAACATGCTTTTTGTTTTTTTTTTTCATTTTGGTTATGTTTATTGCACTGAAAACCAGAGAAAAATGCGTCCTTACTATGAGTGGGCTTGCATCTCCGCAAACCTAGGCCTGTCACGATAAAATATTTTGAAGTGCGATATATTGATGAAGAAAATATAGAGGATAAACGATAATATTGAAACTAACTTATGCCACTGACATGATAACACAAGAGCAGATTTAAACCACAAAAACTATTCTAAATCTACAATATTGTTAAAAAAAAAAACATGAGCTGCAATAAATAAACAACAGAATGAAACACTTTAGTACTTTGTTTGTATCTAATGAGTCACACCTTAAATCTTATCATATTGCCAAAAAATTACCAGTAGCGCAAAGAAAATGTACACACGATAAATATTGCCCCCCAAAAAATATTGTTCCAGGTTCCATATATTGAATGATAAGTCGATATAGAAATTATCATGACAGGCCTATGCAAACCTGACTCTTTTTTACTCTTATTAATCATTCATTTAATGTGTCACTTCCCGAAAGTTACAAATGTTGCTTTAAATAAAAACAGTTATCACCCCATCACTTAGGCGCCATTTTGAGTACTTTACACCACTGTCAGTTACAATGGCAGTTTCATCATTCTGAAATCCATGTAGACTATACAGTTCTGTGTTAAGGTTACATACTTATGGCCAACTCAAGCATCCTTGGGTACAGTCTGATGAAGTACATGGTGTTTGACTCAATATTTTACCAGTAATTAAACGGGTGAACGCGCGTGGCATTGGTATTACAATTAGGGATGGGTTGTCGATTAATGGTGATATAGAAGGGTTTTTGTCTTTTTAAACAAGACATGAGTAAAACGTGTCTATATTTACATAATCATGCAACAAATTGTTTTATATCCCAAATAAATACATTTTATTATTTTTACAAGAGTGAAAAGTGAATATGTGACCTTTATTTTAACTTGACGTAAATTTGTGGTCCTTGCTATTCGTTTTAAACGTTCAATATTGGTATAATCAAATATCGATTAAAGGAAAAATAAAAAATAAAAAATCCATCCCTATTGTCTTTGTGTCTATATTTACACCACTCTTTCGCTCTTAATAAACATTTAATTTGTTTCTAGGACATTACTGTTAGTCCTCTTGTTAGCTTACTCCCTGCACCTGCCTGATCTGTTCCAGTGTAGGGTACAGCTGGTGCCCGACCACTGCCATATTTAGCCTACCACATCTGCGCCGCAGTGATATCTGCTATTTTAACCTCTCCTGTTCCTCTCCACACAGCCACAATCAGGACACGGGGTTCCAAGAAGCATCATATGATGTCATAATATCACAAGGGACCAAATTCTATGGTACAAACTTATATTAAATATTCAGAGAGAAGATGTTTTGACCTGGTTTGTGGCTAATAGCTCTGTAATTACAGGGATTTTCCACATAAAAACTTAAACATCTTCTATATCACACATGTTGGAGTAATTCTGCTCTTTTAGTCTCTGTCGTGTGGGCTTAAAACATGTGTACCCCTCATGTTGCAAAGTTGTTCACTGCTCAGTGCACTTTGCCATCCTCTGCTATAGTTCTATTTTTATGTGGAGATCAGGCCAATGGGACCTTTGGTTGTTTGTAATACACATACATCATTAAAATGGGAAAAAAACTAACTTTTATGCACTTTTAACCATGTTATAGTGATCTTCTTGATCCTTCCTTACCAAGTTTTGGTAAGGTTTGGTATTGTGAAAGATTCATGCAAGTTTGTGTAATCCTCCATTGTCCAAACCTAGCCAACGATATTTGTGAGTTCAGAAACTCACAAGAATCCATTTGACCTGGCAACTAATGTTGCAATTGGGCCCAGGCCATGATTGGTTCAGACCAATCACAGAGCAGCATTGTGGTTAAGGCGGGGTCAAATCTGAAGCGTCCAAACGAACCAAAACAACGTACTTCAACCTATTTTAGTGGAAATACAGACTATTTTGTTTTTCAAAGATGCTTTTCTCTCAACTGGATTTAACAAAAGATTGATTTCTTTGCTTGTTCTGCTGTTGTGATGCTTCGACCAATCAGCTGGCGTGAGCCGGTTAGCACTCTCCAGCATTTGAAGTGTCGCTGAGTTGATCAGATCTTTGTGATGTCATGTCCAGTGGACACATCGCTGTTTTTAAGCACTTTTAGATCAATATAGAGGTTTACAATCAACAAAATGCAACATACAGTATGTGCATATGTAACAAATCATCACCAAATACTCGAAAAAGTTGCACTACGTAACTTCTCTGAGGTCCACTCCACCACCTTCTTGTCTCTAGAGAGATGTCATTGCTTTGACTAGAATGTTCTACAGTACAGCATAAACATATTTAATTCCATCGAGAAAAGCAGGTCTGCGGAGCGGCGACCCTGCTTCCAGTAAGAATGCATGTCTTTCAAGGTATTTTTGAGCAATGAAAACACCTGTAATTGAAAAAATACAAGAAAAGTTTAATTCCAGGCAAAGCCATAACACCTACATGGAGACAAGCAAGTGGCAGACCCTTGACCAGAAAAGTTCCATAGTTTAACCAAGGTGACCAAAAGTGCACATATAAATACACAACCTTTAAACTACAGAAACTTTAAGTACATAAAAAAATCTTACCTCATGTTGGCCTCTTTGACAAACTTTCTGTCCTCCATCTTGTTCCACGTCCCTGTCCAGCTGCGTTGGGCGTCGTGTGGGCTCCTCGCGCATCAAATCACTCTTTATGTAAATAGGCTGCATGAATATATTAGCTCGTGGACATATTTTAAATCCTCCTTCCATGTGCTGTGACTCAGGCGTGGGCGCGCGGATCATTTGTCGCTCTAAAGACTCACAACCGCACGCCTTTACTTCTCGTCAATAGGGATTAATTAATTGATTGAACGATGAAAAGGAGCGTGTATCAAATTAGAGCAATACCAGTCAGAGATGGACATTGTTAGCGGATAATCGAAATAGTATCCCGACGCAAAATATGTAACGCGTTTATTATTCATTAATGACAGGCTGCTACTGTATGCTAGCTAACGCGACACACAAACGGAATGTCACTGGCAGCCAGCACAACATCTCTTAATAGGATTGTGGCTGTGTAGCAATTTGTTCGAGCCCAAATATCCCGGCATTTATGGGACAAATATAGCTCGGCGGAACAAAAATGACAAAATAGTCAATGGGATTAGCTCTAGCATAAACTGAACGCCGCTTGATGTCATCGATAAAAGGATTGTCGATTCTTGGTCCGGGTAACACGCGTGGAAGATTGCGCGGCTGTCATTGTGTTGCTGTGTTACGTTTATCGCGGTGTCAATCTCGGCCCCCTCCCGCTAGCTAGTGTTCGGTGGGTAATGGATTAAAAGGCAGACTGCTTTTAGAAGGCGCAGTCGATTTGCCCGTAGCCCGTGGCGTTGCCGTGGTGAAGAATACGGAACTTCCACAACTGGGCCCGGCGTAACTGTCAACACGGATTAATGCAACTGATGTCAATACAAAAGATACCGTGAGTGGAAGTAAAGCGGAAATAGGGGAAAAAAATCTATGAATAACTGTTGATAAATGTTGAATTTTGAAAGTTGTCTATTTTAATTTATGTCAATGCGAGACAGTTATGGTGACATTATTTACGGAAAATGTACTCTGATGATAAAATAAGATAAATTAAATGTTGTTTGGCGATGTTATTTATAGAAAATAGCTAATTAGAGGTTAAATGGTTATGTTGTTTATAGAAGATAACAAGAAACTCTGTGTACTAGTCCGTGCTTTTACTTAACAAACATAACTGAACCTGTGTGTCCAGAGCCTTAACCTGCAGATAGAGACACACACAAGTTCTTCTCATTCTCAGTTTATGGACAGGCCTCATGTGAAAGCTCAGAACCTCCAGAATTCACTCACTGAGCTGCAGAGGCTGCACTAGCACTGAGTCATGATTGGCTGCAGGTGCTGGGGTTTCGGTAACAGTTGTTAACAGTGGAAGTTATATTCTCTTATTTAGGGACCTGGTTAGGTTACAGTTCTGCTTATGGAATTTAAAATCTAAATCTTAAATACGTTTCTTTTTATCAATGGTTATGATGTGCACAATCAGATTAGAATTAGAATGTATCTGGTCTCTTGGACAAAAGTGTGTTAAGGTGCTGTACTTAATTTTTACCATCTTAAAACGTGAAAAACAGAATTAGTTCATTTTAAACGGTTTGCAGTGGTCCAAAGTTAAATCCTCACTTACCTTATGCAGTCTGAGGATCACAGTTATTCACTGAAGAAGATTATAAGAGCTTTTCACAACTCTAAGAAAGCAGATAGGAGTTGAGTGCACTTTCTGATTATCGGACAATGACATAATTTAGTATTAGATGCAGACAGCGCGCAGCGGACATATTTTGACCTCACGAGCTGCTTGTACATAATGAATGAATGATTACATGCGTTACTAAAATAAGGCTGATAAAAAAGGTAAATTAATGTATTCAAATTATCATATCATCAACCCTTTTGTTAAATACTATATCGACATATTTGGACGTTATTGTACTAACGTGTTATTTCTAGAGTTCTGTTTTGTTTCATTCATGCACGTTTGAGTATCCTGCCATATTTAGGCTCTCACTCCAGAGCTCTGTTCAACCTTGCGATGTCATCAGGCGGTAATCCAGAAAGTGCTTTGTGTTTTAAAGTTCATACAGCTCCTTCAAACTTATTTTGATCATTTCAGCACTCAAATGCCCTATATAAGAAACAACTTAACTTTGAAGCAGCTATTGTTTATAACCTCCTTTTAACTCCCACACTGCAACAGCTATGGCGTTGTGTGCTCTGAAACCACGACTGAATTACTTTTACATACACATGAAATACCTAGGCTTAAGTTATCAATGCAGTACTTAAAAATACCTCTACAATCATTTGACTCAAAGTACATTCTGATTGGGATTAGCCACTTGACACTGCACATCTTAACCGCGCTAGCTAGGTCCCGTCATTACCTGTTTTTGTCTTCATCCATGCGCGATAAGTAGCGTCACATCCACGGTGAGCTTAAAGCAGCCTAAATAAGTTTGTGTTTACTGAGGCGCCATCAAGAGGCTGCAGGTGAGACCAAGTGGTTAGCGCACGGAGTCTCACACTTGTGTACTCCGCGTGATGGGATGAGTCGGAGCTAGCGCGACGCGGACGACCAATTAGCCCCTTTCTCCTCGCTTCAATTGGCGCCATGTTCCTGCATTAGCTTCATTCAGGCTCACAAGGCTCTACCGGAGTGACAGGCAGGTGTAGCACGGGCACAGACACAAAGGGGGGTTTAAATGATCAATTCTAGGGTACTATAAGGGCTCGTCTTATCTGTGATGTCTGGCGTAGCGTTCCTCCTGGCGACACGGTGGAACAGCGGTTAAGACTGTCAGCTCAAAGCAAGAAGGTCTTGGGTTGGATTCCTGGACTAGATGGGGCCTGTCCGTGTAGAGTTTGCATGTTAGGGTTGTCAAAAGTATCGAAAATCAGATGCTAATTGATGCTAAAACTAGTATCAAAACTAGATACTTATTTGAGCAAGTATCAATACTAAAAAAGTCACATTCACAGGACAGAAATGAACCTTTCCCGAATAGCTTTAGAATGAGTTCAGCTCTATCAGAACAAGTAGACCTATAAGACCACATAGACTGGTATACTCCCATGGACCACTATGGAACCTACTGGACGACTGAGGGATTACACAGATATAAGGCCACATGGTAAAATAAAAGAAAGTACTACCATTTAATCACATTCTACTGTCTAAATAAAGAGTGTTTTTTATTATCATCGTGGTATCAGAATCAGTATTGAGTGTCAAGTTTATTCCTTATTATCACAATCGAGTTCTGTGACAACACAACTGCATGTATTTCAAAAATATTCCCATGTTTTAATCCATAATGTTCGCGGGCTGGTATCCTGGCAGTACATGCTTTTTCTACTCTTGGACTACTTTGTCCAGGTGTTATGAGCATGCATCTATAATTGTAAGATTTGTTTTATCTATGTGTCTCTATATGTTCCACTGAAACCTTAAATTTCTTGCATTTAATGTTCAATAAAAATATTGGAGCAATAATTTACTGCTACAAAAACATTTTAAAAACATGCATTCTTACTATGAGCACGCTTGCCTCTCCACAGATCTAACCAGCAATTTGGCCTGGTGGCACCATCTGCTTGTCTCCATGGAGATAGTTGTTTAATGCTGTATAATACCATATCTACATGGAGACAAACAGGTGACAGGCCTTCCACCAAAAAAGCTACATAGTGCACCTTTAAAGGTTCTATGTTACACAAAATGGACTCCTGTGAGCTTAAAACCATGTTATAATGTTGGCACCTCCTCAAAAACATACCTGGAGTTGTGTTTTATTTCACTCACACGTTTGAGTAATCCTGGTTTATTAGTCAGTCTACATGTCCAAAGCTCTAAATGCTCTTTTCCACCTTGTGATGTCATGAAGCGGTAGTTTTCAAGTTAACCGCTACCTTCTACCTTTAGTTCAGCAGAGATGGGCAATTCCAGAGCTGAAATCATCCAAATGATTCTACTAAAAAGGTGTATGAAGTTTAAAAACACAGTGGAGCGCTTCCTGTACTACCACATGACATCACAAGGTGGGACAGAGTGTTTTCTGTTTGAGAGAAGCACTCAGCCTAAATATGCTGTTTTCTGTTGAGAGAAGCACTCAGCCTAAATATGCAGGATTTGTGTGTTAAACGTGTGAATGAAACAAAACGCAACTCCAGGTCTGTTTTTGATGAGAAAACAACATTATAACATGGATCAGAAAATACCGTAAAGTAGGCCCTTTAAACTTACGCACTGAAATCTGACAACAAATTAGCTTAATTGGAACTAAACTACAAGCAGAATGATTCACAAACACTTTAATTAAAGGAACAATTTTGACCTCCTAGGATCAGCCAACTTAACCGTGGTGTATGTTGCTACACTTGCACAGTTACAAAGTTATTTTAACCATACCTCGTGCGCTTGTGTTACTGGCTGGTTGGTTGCTGGTGAAGCCTAGCCCAGGTTTGTTTCGTTGTGACAATCGTGTTGCGTCGTGGACACTTGTGTTTTTGACAAGGCCAGTCGTCTCTCCCTCAGCATCTGCAGCCGCGAGTCGGTGACAGCTGCTTGTCTGATTAAAGCCCCGCGTTTACAGTGCGCCTGCCATGTTGTGAAAGCCATCCTGACACATTTCCCTGTTTCTACTTAACTGCACATATTGTTTATTTGCCTTTCAATTTGAGCGAGGAAGACGGTAAACGAGAGGCATGAATATTCACATGGAATGCTAACTATCGAGGAAGCACGTTAGCTCAGCCATTGTTGGGAGGACTTCACAAAACTACTACTTTTTCAGAGAGAGTTGCGCACGGCGATGGCGGGGACGACATGATTAGGTATTGAAATGAAATGGATCTATGCGGCAGGTCCAAAAATGTGGATTTGCCGTCATTAAGTTCCACAAGAAATGAGTGGAATGAAAGGATAGCCCCTCGAGATGCATAAACTGCGAGGGAGAATACGTAGCATGTTTACCTGGTAATGGAGCGGGGATATTTATGCCATGTACAAATGCTTAATTAAAATTTAAACCCAAAACACTTTAATTATCTTTGGAGTTATTGACTTACTTTCCATAAATGTGAAATGAAGGTCCTTCTGTTTTTCAACCCAACATGCTCCGTACTTTTTCAAACTTACACACTTTACCCTATTTATTCAGGTATTAGGTATTATTCAGGTGCCGGCAATCTGCTCCATTGCCTCCTCCGACCACCACATTCAAACTAGGCAATGTGGGTGAGATGCCTTGCTTAAGGACACAACATTGTATTACCCGTACCTGCATTCCCAGCAGCCTCCTTCCAAGTATTAACCAATGCCAGCCCTGCTTAGCTTCTGAGATCAGACGAGATCAGGCTTTGACAAGGAGGTTAGGCCAGACTTGATATTTTTTGCAAGAGAATCAATACTTTTTGATACCTTGTCAATATCAAAAAGTTGAGTAATGCAGCTTTGAGCGAAGGCATATGGAGCTTCACAAGGCCGGACAGTGAGTACGGGTCCAGTAGTTGACGTGGGGCCCTCACGCTCCCCTCAGAAGTCTGTTTCTGATGTTAGGCCTGACACACTTGCTCCACCTCGCACACAGGAGCAGATGGCCTGTTGGTTGTTGATCTTCTACAGCCTTCAGCCTTGCCCAGATCTCCAGGAACACCTGCTCTACTCTCCTGGAAGCTCCTTTAGTCTTTGGACTCTGCAGTAGACACAGGAAATCCTCTACATGCAATAATATTTGTTCAGTTCAAAATGTTCTGACCTGTGCCCTCTGTTTGCTTGAAGAAGGCAGAAAGAGAAAAAGCTCTCACACTATACTTGACCTGTGATCTGTTTTATATAGTGCCTGGTCCTCAACCGACAAACCTTGGTATCGCACAACCAAAGTAATATCAAGGGGTATGATCTGACAAATTGCAACAAGGTATTAATACCTGGTAAAGAGACAAAAACAAGCCTTCAAATGTCACTTGCACTTGCATATATAATTTCCATATATAGCTCCGTGGTCGACTTAACACTTTGAGATGAGCAGCGGCGACATGATGCATTTGGACGGTGACACATTTGCAACTCGTTGACGCGGGTGCGGTGGTAAAAGGCAGCGCCAAACCAGGTCAACTGAAGTCTCCCTGTGGTCTGTGGTTTCCTCTGCCTCTACAGGCTGTGCTGCTGTCGCTCTGTACCTCTACCTCCATGCACGGGTTGTCATATTGTCTTTCTTTCTCTTGGTGTAATGGGTGACATAAACAGAAAAATATTGTGTATTATTTTTGTTATTAGGAGCAAACGATTTGGGGTTAATAGCCGATTGCGATTAGATGTGCGATTTTTGTTTTAACTTAATAATCAAATTCTGTTCAAAGATCCCATTGACAAAAAGATTGAAATATGAACTGACAAACTAATTCAAGAATCACGTTTCAGAACATGTTTGTACAGATCTAAACTACAGGCTTTTATGCAGAATAAAACAGATTTTATTGTTTTTGAAGGAAATTATGATAAAATTGTCATTTTGATTGCGATTAGTCTTGCAGTCCTAGTTGTTCTTTATACCAAGGGTGGGCAACAATCTTCCAGAGGGCCGTATTTGAATCCTGGCATATGGTGGAGGGCTGGACAAATGTGATCACTGTGTGACAAATGCTCAGAAGCAAATTCCTATATAGTATAGAGGCTACTGTAATTACTTTTGTAGAATAAATTGTCGAAGCAGAAGAGGCATGAGGCTGGAGTTCTAATGGAGGAGAAGATTTACCATCAGTACAGGACCCAGCACCTGGAGACATGAACCTTTAAGACATCGTCATAGTGTTCATTCAAGTCTAGTTCAGTCCAGTCTGGCTATGCTTCCATTGTAGGGAGTATTATACTTCTGATGACGTGAGGCAAGATAACAAGGACTGAGCAGTGTTGGGCTGGCACAGAACAGAAATGGAATTTATCTACCAATTACTACGCTGTAATAATTACAACCAAAAACTAGCGTGGGGCTGGATGCGGCAGGCTAGGCTGTCCCACTTTTACTACAGTTTGAGATGTTGGCCCCAATATTTCTAAACAGAACAGATGTGTAGGCAGTTGTTAGCAGTTCAAAAGTCTTTAAGACACAAGAATAAACAAGTGATGCAGGGGATCTGTAGACCGTGTAAAGGTTTCTAAACTAATTCATTCTAATGGACCTGACTTGACTTATCAATGGAGAAATTGGGCCTATCCACATGAAACAAAAACTGGCACAAAGGTTAATGTTTTCTCTGGTAGCATAAATAAATAAAAACTAATTCATTCTAATGGACCTGACTTGACTTATCAATGGAGAAATTGGGCCTATCCACATGAAACAAAAAACTGGCAAAAGGTTAATGTTTTCTCTGGTAGCATAAATAAATAAATATATTTTTTTTCACAATAGCTTCAAAATGTGCCATTAATCAACCCCAAAGATGTGAGATGAAAAAGCTGAAAGAACCTCCAGCTACAAGAATATGTCAAGTTTGTGGAGCCAATCCCAAGTAAGTATATTTGTAGAGCACATTCAAAAGGCAGAGCAAGATTCAAAAGGCACTTCACAAATTAAAACAACAATAACAAAATACAAACTGGATTTTAGAAGTAAAAAAAAAAAAAAACTGTAGAAAACTGTGTAGTAAAAACTCAGGGAACATTTTTGGGCTCATTTGAAAGAATCAATGGACGGCGTTTCTTCTCACGTGAGAGAGAGCATTCCACAATGTTGGTCCAACTGATGCCGCAGCTTGGTCACCCCTCGTCTTATACTTTGTGCATTGGTAATAACATTTGTAGGTTTTCAGTTTGGCTATGTTCATTCAAAAAACTATAAACCCCCATACAGTTATATTCATGGGTCTCAGCTTCCTGTTATGGTTCCATTTTGAGGCCGGTTGACTATTCAAAAGATATACTATTTTGATAATTGCTATGGCAACGATCCTAACGTTTCATGCGTAGGCCCCTGCCCATCACCTGAAACTAATCATGCAAATTCTAGAACGTGAACCTATATTTTTTTCATTTTCTTTAAAAGTCTCCGGCGTCAGCTCTCCCTTCAGATCTTACTATGACCACTCTGTATCTCCCTCCTCCCTCTCCCCGGTGCAGTGTAGGCAGCTGCAGGTGGCGCGCTTGTGTACAATATTTAACACATTCTTTAAACATGCCCGTGCCCCCCAACCCCTCTCACACACACACACACACACACACACGCACACACACACACTCTCACTCTCCCCAGGGCCCCCCCACCGCACATTACCATCAGTCCACTGTAAATAACTGGAAGTGGCAACTCATAAATAGTTAATGATGCAAAAAATCCATGGAGTGGGTCCCCCGGCTCCGGTGCGGCGCGGCGAAGCGGGTGTGCAGGGCTTTCCCGGAGGCTCTGGTGAGGTGTTGCATTGAATCATGGTCGCCGCAGTGACGCATTTACAGAGCGATTAGTAACAGGTGGGAAAACGCGCAGTTCCCAGGGTTCTTTGAGGCTGTATCGGGAGCTAAAGGGAATGCTGGGGTCTCATGGTGGGCTGTGTGTCAATACGAGCATTGGTTACTAAGGGGTTAAGGGGTTTCTGTCGCTAAATTTAACTAGACACTGTGAACATCAATTCAAATCAACCGCGATGAAGTAGTCCACTTTTAGCAGAAGAAATATGGTTGTCACATGTCTCAAAAATCAGGTACTAATCAAAACAAAAACTAGCATCAAAACTAGATACTCATTTGAGCAGGTATCGGTACTAAAAAAGCCAAATTCACAGGACAGAAATGAACCTTTCCTGAAGAAGTTTACAATGATTTTGAGCTGCATCAGAACATTGATGGACCACCCATGGACCACTATGGAAACTCCCTTTACGACTGAGGGATTACACAGATATAAGGCCACATGGGAAAAGAAAAGAAAGTACTACCATTTAATGTTGAAAATCACATTGTATTGTCTAAAGAAAAAGTGTTTTTTTTTATTTATCACCGTGGAATTGGTATTGAGTATTGAGTCTATTCCTTAGTATCGAAATCGAGTTTGAAATTTCAACATGACAAAGAAATGTCATGTACTAAATCTATTTTGTTATTTATTCAATAGTAAGTGGCAGGCCTATTCCTTGGATGTTAAAGATGCACTGTGTAACTTTTCCGGTTAATTCAGTAATAATGCATTGGATTTATATAGCACCTTTCAAGACACCCAAAGCACTACAAGACACCCAAAGGTAAGGCATCTTGCCTAACGGGAGAACTTGGTCCAAGCTGGAATCGATCCTCCGACCTTGGGGGACTACTAATCTAACCACATGTAGGGCAAAAAAATTCAAATAAAAGTAAAAGTATCACATGAAAAAATCTACTTGAATAAAAGTATTAATAATGATTTGCAGATTTGAGATTTAAAGCTTCAAATGTAGTGATTTTGATAAAGATTTGTGCTGATTTTTGTTCAACAGAAACAATTTTTGATTTGATTTTTATTTGTATATTTTTGTTTCTCAAATTATGAACGTGTTAAACCCCACAGTCTTTTCAGCAGGTCTTAGACAATCATAAAAAATACTTTTACTTTTCTGTCTTGTTCAAAAATGTAATTAGGTAGAAAGTATAGATACCTGCTCTCAAATTTAGTGAAGTAAAAGTAAAAAGTATCCACTTTTAAAGTACAGATAGCTAAAATTTGTACTTGAGTACAGTACTTTACTACTTTCACTTTGTTATGTTCCACCACTGCTAAGGACACAATGCCAGTTTCCATTATAGCCACTGCTGCCCACTGTGACATCTGGTTTTCCCAGCGGTCTCCCATCCAAGTTCTAACCAGGCCCGCCAAGACAAGACGAGATCAGGCATTGACCAGAAGGTTTCAGACTTGTAATGTTCTTAATTTGGTTTCAGTTTTTCAGTTTCAGTATATTATTTATTCAGACATTTCACAGAGGCTAAAGTAAGACAAGTTATGAACAAAAGTCTGAAAAAGAACAGGCAGAAGTCTATGAAACCTGCCCCTCGTTGTATTTGTTCATTATGAATTAAGCATCATGCTTTATTAAAGAGGGTATTATACAAAATTGACTTTTTGGAGCCTTCTACCATGTTAAAACATTTTTCCCTCATCCAAAACATGCATGAAAAGGTTTTATGTCATCTATGCATTTTTAAGTAATCTAGCGATCTCTCCCGGGCACTATTCAAACCCTCCTTATGGTTAGCAGTACGAGCCTGTCCAATGCTCAACCCACAAGCCCACCTCACCCATGCTCTTGCACGGCAATTTTTCATAAATAGACAAAAGCATGATACAAAAAAAATAAATAAATACCCTACAACTTCACAAACCTGATGCGATGTGCAGTAGTTTCATTGGCGAAATGCATGCTGATTGTGCTGTGATAGCGCTGTGGAGCACGGGGAGTGACTGAAACGTGGCCTATTTAAAATGTCATACGTTGTTTTCGGCAAATATAGCATTTTCAAAACAATAAAAGGTAACACGGTGATATAAATGTGTTATGTGTTAGCAGATAACACCCCATACAAGTGCAATACCCCATCTTTATAAGTGTAGTTTGTTATAAAGTGTCACCGATGAGCAATAACATCTCCATGGAAACAAGTGACACTCATTAAAAAAGTTACACAGCACACATTTAACAACACCAATTGATTTCCCTTTTGTCCATATTGCTCCTTAATAAACCCGTAATAGAATATAAGAGATATTGTCAGCCATGTTTGTGTTTAATTGCACTGTAGCTGATAATATCCCTATCTGAGGCTCCTCACAGCAGTCCATTGTCTATTGTTCCTTCCTTTTTCATGGAATATCAAATAGCTGTTTGTGGACTTTGATTGTTTTCATTTTGCCCGAGTGGAGCGCTGCCAGACTGCGATGTGCAGCCAAGAGCGCGGTGCCGAGGTGCCGGGGGGGACGCATCAATAATTACGCAAATAAAAAAATAGATGAATCATTTGGATGCAACATACGAGGTGGGCTTTTCTTCTGCTTGGCCCATCCGCTGCTTGTCAGTCCACGTGCCGGCGCTAAATTGGGCAACAGCTGCTATTGCAACAACCAATAATGATGCGAAAAAGTGGAGTAACATTAACAGGGAGTAAAATGTGTTTCTTTGTCTTTCCAAAGCTATGTTAGATACGTTTAGAACTGCATTTAGCTACCTTTAAGCGAGGAGGAGTAGTTTGAATCAAGCTAACGGCACTAGCAGCTAGCATCAAAGTTGTTAAAGGGGACATGCTGTGATAAATGGACTTTTATGAGATTTTGACCATGTTATAATGGATTTCCCTCATCATCGGCTTGTATTTTGGGTTGATTCATGCATATTTAAGTGGCACTTGATAAGGCTTGAGTGCTCTGGAAATGGCCGTTTTCACTTACCTCCTATCCCCGCCCCCATCCACTGCTCTGGACTTACTTGCAATTATTCAAAAAAAATTTTGACTCCCTATTTAAGTATAGGCTACAAATATCCCATGTAGTCATTTTTTTGAAACAGTGAAATGCAGTTTAATGTATGGACTTAAAAAACACAGAGGAGCTTCACTGGTTACCACAACATGTATGATGTATAACAGTAGGTGGAGTAGAACTTAGAGGATTTGTGAAATATGCACAAATGAAAGTAAATAATCATCAATAGGTATGATGAGGATACGCCATTTTTAGATTGGGCCACAGTGGCTTAGTGGTTGGAGTCGTCGCCCAGCAACCAGAACATCAGCTGTTCATTCCAAGCTTCAACCGAGACTGTGAGAGTGAGATAATGGTAGTGGTTGGAGTGGCCAATGGTGCAGATTGGCAGCCTTGCTTCTGTCAGACTACCTCAGGGCAGCTGTGGCTACAGAAGTTGCTCAACACAACTAAGTATGATGCGTGAATGATGTACGAAACTGTAGTGCAATTTCGAGTATCTGGAAAAGTTCTGAGCGACACCACCTTGAGAATGCCCAATCTCACCAGATCTCAGAAGCTAAGCAGGGTCGAGCCTGGTTAGTACTTGGATGGGAGACCACTGGGAATACCAGGTCAGGCAGCAGTGGCTTAGACCATTGCATACTGTTGTGTTGTGTCCTCGGGCAAAACACTTCACCCACCTTGTCTAGTCCTTTGAATTACAAGGTTCTATCTGTTTTTCTGGGTAGTTCAGAGATGTTGAGATTTAAAGTTTTGACCACTTGAGAGCACAATCGAATCAGCTATTAAACTACTAAAATCTACCTCCAAAATCTTGATAAAAATGTACAGAAGGTATTCAGAAAAAACAATATATGAATAACTCAATTTAAAAAAAAAAAATGTCAGAAGGAACCTCATAACTCTAAGGGGACATAGTATGTATGTCGTGTGTGTGAGTATTGGTGGTGGTCACAGGGGCCGATGGTGTAGAGTGGCAGCCTCATTTCTGTCAGTCTACCCCAGGGCACCTGTGGCTACAATAGAAGCTTAACACCACATATGAATAATGCATTGTAAAGAAGGGCTTTGTGTCTCTTAGGAGGGTAATCTCTATGAAGTCAATTTTATGTAACATAAGCCTGTGTGAAAGAAACGAAACTTAACTCTCCATTGGTGCTGTCACAATATTCAAATTTCAAACTCGATTTTGATACTAAAGAATAGACTCAATACTGATTCTGATACCACCTTATATCTGTGTAACGCCTCAGTCGTCCAGGTAGGTTCCATAGTGGTCCATGGGCGTGTACTAGTCTATGTGTCTTATACTTGTGAAAGATACAGCTCAAGATCATTCTACGTGTATAGTCTATGTGTCTTATACTTGTGAAAGATACAGCTCAAGATCATTCTAAAGCTTTTCAGGAAAGGTTCATTTCTGTCCTATAAATGTGACTTTTTAGTATCAATACTTGCTCAAATGAGCATCTAGTATTCATAATAATTTTAGTATTGGTTAGTATATGACTTGTTTACTTTTAACAACCCTAGTCTCCATGTATGTTCTTGATGAGAATACAACTATGTAACATGGTTAAAGCGTGTACAGCAGTTTGGTGCGGCCCTCTCTGGTGGATTGTCTTCTCCCTGACAGCAGCTCATTGCATTTCCCTTCATGCATGTGATCGGTCATTCAGAAACACAGCACACAAATAAGTCAAGCCCACCATCTGCTTGTTAGCGCCACCATAAAAGTGCCTATTTTTAAATAAACACTAAAGCGGCTTTGACAGGCCAGCGCCGGGCGGAACGGCAAATCGGATGTTTTATGATATTTAAGGTAGCATCCACGCAAACTATAAAACAAAGATTGCCTTTAATTTATTACAACAAGACACACAATGCTGGTGTCGTCCTCATTTTCTAAATCAATAATCAGCCCAGCATGCTTCATTAACAGTGACCAATCAGAGGCAAGCTGGGGATCTCATTTTACAACATGAGCATTCCGAAGACATAAACCATCTGCTACTTGTAGGAACAGAAAAATCAAATTAATCCATTCTTATCATGCATTCCGATTTTAAAGCAATTAAAGATGTTCTCTGTCTAATCGCAGGCAACACAAGTAGCTTGGTAATGAGCAAGGCAAACTCTTCGGTGAACTTTTCCGTGCCGCGTTTTGGAAACTTTACAAGTCTCGGCGCACACTCCAGTGAGCCGTTAGCCGCACAATACAGATGTTGGCAACCAGCGTGAATTTTTTATTAAGCATTTAATCATAGCGCAAACCCAGATTCCACATAACACGGAGGCTCCAATTCAAAACGCTGTGTTGCCAAATTATCTACACAGTAATGTTTTCTTTTTTTAATATACGGAACAAACAGCTGCCAGACAAGCACTTTTAAGATTATATAAAAAAGATGGAGTACAATGTTGAGTTTACCTTAATTAAGCCTGGAGAGCAGTGAAGGAGCGGAATGCTAATCTGGGTGTCGCGTTGTCGGGCGGGTGCTGGGGTAACCTCGCAGGGCAGGGCCATCACAGAACTGAAGCCTGTTATCACACAATTAAAGCTATGGAGATATTCAAAGCAATGCTAATTTTCACATTGACTCTGATAGCTATGAAGTTAAACTGTGGCACAGGACACCGTTAGCTAACATTAGCAGACTGGGTTTAGCATGACTGTAGAGCTTGAAGCAGCGGTGCAAACGGTCCATAGAGAGTCACTAGGCAAAATAATTAAAAATAGTAAACAAAAAGCCATGGAACAACCCAATATGCTGGGTCACACTATCATCACACTAATGCCAGAGTGTAATATCCAGCGGTTTAACTTTAAGCTAGCTGTAAATTATATAACAACACAGTTCCAAGCTCTATAACAGCAAAACTACTTACAGAACTACGTAACATTTCTAATGGAGGGTCAGACACCTGCTTGTCTCCATGGAAATGTTATTGATTTGTCTAGAATGTTCCACATCTATTCATCCATCCATTTTCTTTCGCTTAACAGGGGCCCGATCACGGGGGCACCCGGATTTCCCTCACCCCGGACACTTCCTCCAGCTCCTCCAGTGGGACCCCAAGGCGTTCCCAGGCCAGCCGAGAGACATAGTCCCTCCAGCGTGTTGCACAGTATAGATTATAGATTAAACCTATTTATCCCAAGGGAGACAAGCAGGTTACAGCACTACGCTACATTACATTACATAATTGTATTTTTGAGCAATGGAAACACCCGTAATGAATAAATGGTAGATGGATATGTTTAATGTCATACCATGGAGCATTCCAGGCAAAGCAATAACATCTCCATGGAGACAAGTAGGTAGCGGACCATCCACCAGAAAAGCTGTGCAGTACATCATTTAAGGCAAACTACAAGTTTACAGTGTTTTCAATGACCCAAAGTATTTTAATGCAATAGAAAATCAAACCATACTACTACAAATTCACTCAATTTAAGCTTCATTGAGGGATGTAGCCTGGGCCACCCCTGACGTCTCCCTCAGACTTCTCCCTCTGGCC
The DNA here is from genome assembly GCA_000787095.1 of Periophthalmodon schlosseri. Taxonomy (NCBI): domain Eukaryota; kingdom Metazoa; phylum Chordata; class Actinopteri; order Gobiiformes; family Gobiidae; genus Periophthalmodon; species Periophthalmodon schlosseri. Next base: position 31,814 of record KN484466.1, read on the forward strand.
CTGCTCCCTGCATACACAACTCAGAGCATTCTAGTAGTATTGTGCATTTTTTAACCTGATACTGATGTTTGTAAATGGCGAAATGGTAAGAGGTCACAATTTCAAGGTAGTCATGAAGAAACCAGACACCCATTCATACACTAGTGCACGCAGACACGAGGGACGAGGCGGGTTAAGTGACTTGCCCAGAGACACAGCAAGAGTATTGTACCACCAACCTGTAGATCAATAGATCTGACCACTTTACCAATGATGTTTATGTCAGGAGTTGGATTCGAACCACAAACTAGAGGACAAGCACTCAAACAACTGAGCCGCTGCCATTGTTACTGTTGGTCAAATTCTCCAATAGTCTGAGCCTTGCCGTTGATTCATGGGTCACAAGTACGTGGATGGGTAGATGATACTGGATAGGTGGATCAATGTGCCAGTAGTTGGAAAAGAAGGGAAGAGAAGAAGAGGTCTTGTAGAGTTTTAGTTTGAAATTAATTTTCAGTTTCAACAGTTTTGGGAACAATAGAATGTCATTTTAAGTAAATACAAATCTATCTTCTCTATCATTACAACCCAAATCCACAGTTTGTGTTCTGTAGTAGCACCTTTTGTTCCTTTGGTGCGAGCTAACGTCTCTCACCACTCACCATTCCACCGTACGCACGCTAGTTCCATCCCTCTTCCCTGACAGTTATTAGCCCAATATTCCGGCCTTAAATCCTTCCCCATTTAATACGCCACCATTCCCGCCATGTGCGCTCCCATTTGTGGCCCCCCGTGTAAATTCATGAAGTCCCCGCGGCGCTGGGCTGTGCCGAGGCCCGACGCGGAGCCAAGAGCGCAATGAGCTGATGGTTCCGCTCCGAATGCTGCCGCGATTTCCGAGCTATCAACAGCTGTCGATCCCGAGATGTCCTGGAATGCGTCCATCAAACTCCACACTGGCGTCCAAACGGCAAACAAATAATGGTTAGTCACACGCGGAGGGCAGAGGCGGAGCAGGTGCAACGGAAAAACAACACCACGGCGCGCGGTAAAAGGGGGAGGGGTCAGGAGGGTGAGCGTGACCCATAGTCTTTAGGTGCTGGAGCTCCCTCTGCTGTTAGCAACATCAATGAACAATCAGAAAGTACACAACTGAAGTCCTTATCCCCCGTGAATGCTTTGCTGATAGAGCCATGTATTTGTTGTGAACATAATTTGACTGTAGAATGAGTCCAGTGATGGTTTAGGGGCTTAAAAACTGCAGTGGAGAAGTCCAGAGTTTCATCTGTGACGCAACAAAATGGGAAAAATTGAACAAAGCATGTTTGAGTGCTCAGAGAAGACAAGTTAGGATTCATGGATCAAGAACAAGCCCTTCATTTGTGTTCTTTAAGGAGAAGGAGTATTATACAAAATTCATTTTATTTCTTAACTTTTATTTCATATTATTTATTTCCTTATACAGGTAAAAAGAATAAAACACAATAAATCAGGCATAACTCAGTTAAAACAGTTTTGCAGTAGTTGTATCTGACCATAAGCAACTAGAGTGTATTAGTTTCAGTGTAGTTACACTCCTCCCCCATGTATATACTTCAGGCAGTGATTTGCCAGAGCTGCGTCAAAACTGGAGAAGATACTTGGATGCGTGAGAAATGTTTTCACTCTAAAAACAGTTTTGTTTTTTTTTGTTGTTGTTGTTTTTTTTCCTGTAAAAAGTTAAATCCGTTTTGCCTCAGTACAGCTCTTAGGGTCAAAATGAAACCCATATCTGCTGTCTGCACCTGGTTACAGAGCATTTTATTTTATTTGTCTGCAAAAAAGGAAGTGAGCTGTTAGCATGCTAATGTTTGTCAGCTCTACTGTGACGGTAAACTCTGCTCTGGTCTCTGAAAGTTGTGAGAAGCGCTTATAAACTTACCCCCGTGAATAATGCTCGGATGCTCGGAATGCAGTGAGGAATAACTGGACCAAACCATTTACAATGAACTTGTTCAGTTTTTCATAATTATAAGAAAACGCCTTCCTTTGTAATCATCAAACAACAGTAACCATCAACACTCCTGCCTGTTTAACCATTACAAAATTATCCCCATCACCCCCACATCCGCCGCACCTGTCAGTTTTACCACCGCCCCGCCTCCCTCCCTCCACGTGCCCTGGACAGATGCAGGCTCACGGGGTAACACGATGTCCCCCGCCGGGCCTATCAATCCCTGTGTGTAGCACCGGCCCCTTCCCAAACCGCCATCAAAATCAAAACAAGATCCGTCAGCAATTAAGGGATTCCATTAGAAAGATGAGCTGCTCCATCGGCGGCCCACTCCCTCTCCTCCCCCTTTCCCCTCGCCCCGGGACCAGGCCTCCCTTAGACCCACGCGTAACCCGGGTCATCTGCATTCCCCCCCATGCCTGGCCAGTATTGGTATTGGCAGGCACGTTGCTGATATTGGGTGCGTAATGATGCAATTAAAACCGCAGCCATTTTACTATTATTGGCAAGAACGCGCAATCCTCCCCCTCCTACGATTTTAGCTGGGAAATGTGATTTGGAAGCTGGAGCGCCATCCAAAAAGAACCCACTCGTAAGAAAGGAATCCATCTTGTCCCGACAGCGGCGTTTCAGGTTCACGCGTTAATGCGGTTTAATAGAGGAGATACTCTTGGTTGGTGTATTAACATAAATCTATCATGCAAGCCCTCACAAATCCCCCATACAAGGCCATAACTCAGCTCGCAACAAGCCATCCAAGCAAGCCGGATGTTTTCCTTAACTGCACTCAAGTTGAGAATCAAATATATAACGAGGGAGAGGTGCTTTGCTTATCCATTATTGGAGTCATCTGCCGAGATATGAGATGGGAGAAAGAGGCGGGAATGAAGCAAAAATGCAAATGAGTGGAATAATATTGGTTTACGCACAGGTTATATACCTTGGAAATAAAATTGCGCGGCGCTTTTCCGAGCCATATGTTGCTCCTTTGTTCCAAGAGGGGAGACGCCTCGGTGTCACTTATGTTTCTGATTAGCAAAATGATTTATGCCACAATCGCTCAAAATTTCCGACAGCGAATGTGAAAATGCATTGTGACTCCACCAGATGTGCACAATAAAACACCATTCCCATTGTAATCTGGGGTACTTAGTTTATATGAAGCTAATATAAGGCACACTCGGATGCGGCAAAGTCAGTCTTTTTAGGGTTTGACTATAAATGATTGGAAATAAATAGTGTGTTTTATGCTGGCTGGCGTGAGTGGGTTGATGAATTAAGAACAGTTTTGTACTCTGACTTATCTACAAGACAAACCTGCTGCAGATCACAGGGATTAATTGCTTCAGAGGTGTGGAACGCTGCTTCCACATTCTTGCCGGCTCGGTCCCAGCCTAAACAATGATTAATCACCCTTTAACTATCCTCCGGAGGACGCTGCCAGTGCCAGGCCCGGCCTTATCCGCCCAAATCCGCCGCGCAGGTTAGGGGAGGAGCCGTGCCAGGTACAGCCACGGCAAGCTGTCCTCATCCGTTATCAGATTAGGGAGGTGTCAGGGAGCAGACGCACCGGAGCAGCGCTGGTGTTCTCCGCGTCCCCATCTCTCTGCCGGGACCCCTCCTCTCTGCCGGGCCCCCCTCCTCTCTGTGATGTGACGTTCGCGAACGAGTCGGCTCTTTTGAACGGCTCCTTAATGTGAACGTTTGGAACCGGATCTCATTTTTTTTAAAGAACCAAATCTTTTTCCATCTAATTTTTACACTGATTAATGCGGAACCAACACAAGAATCAGCACAGAAGCCAAACATATTTCACATCATAATAACAGTTCATTTTTTTCTGTATTATTGTGGTGCAATGTTTTATTTTGATTATGCCTAATTTCAAAGGCTAAACACACTCCCACCCTCAGTTTGAACCATTTTAAACACATCTGAGCCTCGGTCATTTCTCTCTGTGATTAGTTTGTAGTTAAAATAAGTTCTCACTGGCTTCTGTCATACAAATAAATATAAAAAGAGTCAGTCTTTTGAACAATTCTTTATGGATCCAAAAGATTCAGATCCCATAAAAGAGCCGAAAGCCCCGTCACTGCCCGGGCTCCCTCTGCTGTGCCAGGGCCCGCTGCTCTGTGCCTGGCCCCCCCGTCTGCTCTGGGCCCTTCTCTGTCTGTGCCCGGGCCCCTCACGCACACCCACACACACACCTGCCACTCAAACCCATCAGCCGTCAGCGCTCGGAGGTGTTCACCACTCTGCCAGCTCACAGCCAGGCACTGCCAGGACTGAACCGGAGCAATTACCAGCACCTTGGATAAAGATATTGTTTGCACCATGTGATACTGCTGCAGACGGATGGGAACCAATGTTTCAGGTTGTTAGTGTTTTGTTTACAATTTTAGTAATTTTAGTAGGCGCTCTTTGCCAGGGCATATTTGAATGAATGGAAACTGTCTTCTATTAAAGGGCCCATATTACAAGATTTTCTGATCTACGTTATGTTTCCTCATCACAAACAGACCTGGAGTTGTGTTTTGTTTCATTCACACATTTAACACACAAACCCTGCATATCCCTCAGACAGAAAACACTCCACCTTGTGGTGTCATGTGGTAATACAGGAAGTGCTCCACTGTGTTTTTAAACTCCACGCACCTGCACTAGAATCATTTGGATTATTTCAGCCCAGGTAGTGCCAGTCTTTCCCGAACAAAAGGTAAAAGGAGCTGTTAACTTGAAAACTACAACTACATGACATCACAAGGTGGAACGGAGCATTTTGAGCTTTGGAGATGGACAGACTAATAATAAAGTGTTATTCAAATGTGTGAGTGAAACAAAACACAACTATAAGTATTTTTGTGATGAGGTAATAACATTATAACATGGCTTAACGCTCACAAGAGTATTTTGCCTAATATAGTACTTTTGAAGATGCATTGCGAAACTTTTCTCATGGGGAAGCTGACACCTGCTCTTGTCACCATGGAGATGTTATTGCTTTGTCTGGAAAGTTCCACAGTAAAAAAGAACTGGAAGAACATGCAAACTCCACACAGATAGGCCTACACTGGGATGACTTGAACCTTCATACTGTGAGTTACCGGTTTAGTTCCATTGTGAATAATCGACTCGGATCTAATTGATATTAAAATAAAAATCTATTGAAATACCATTTTCTAATAATATATTGCGTTTTCCTGTTGATTTTGAGCAGGTGTATCATATTTGGCTCTTCCTGTCTTCATCGACGTGTGCAAAACTCACATGTGGATCTACAGTGTCTCTTGTGACAGGACTAATAGAGACAGGGCTGATTGATCACATTAAATTCAAGTTCATATTAACATGGTCATGACACAATGTTAATCCAGGCATGAAGTGAGCATTGGTTTGGCCCCTAAAGGATCACCACTCCCCGTCTACACAGAAACCATTCAGGCCTATTTTTTGTATAGACTGACAGTTTAAAAGAGGCTAAAAAGTGTAGTAATCAAGATATGGTTCGTAGTGAAGGCAAAACCTATACCTTAAATGTTCGATCTCATGATCTCGGGGCAGGGTTGGGCCTGGTTAGTACCATTTAGCCTTGTATGAATCTGGTGTGTGTATATGAGTGATTGCTGGTTGACAGTAAGAATTCTGATCTATGCTTCTCAATGATAAAAATAAACAAACGGCTTTTTATTCACAAATCCACATATTATCTTTTTCCCCAGAGATCAACAAAACTCATTTAGAATCTTTTTGATGCCTTGTTAATGCAATCAGCGAAACCAAGCTGTACTCAATATTTGATTTTGACAAAGAAACAACATTCGAAAGTCAACATAATATGGCCTCTTTGATTTTCAACAAACCAGCCCCTTTGTCAACGCTCACATATGTCGACAATGCGAAGGCGCCGAATTAAAAAGCCATCTTTACACCTCGACTCCCTGGTTAAGAATGCGCTGTGATATTTTCATAAAGCAGGAGTACACAGTGTTAATCAGCTGCTCTGTGCCTGTCGGGTGGGAGGAGGTGGCAGACCTAATCGGATTGATTTATTTAACAGAGCAGCGCAGAGTCGTGTTTCCGAGCGCTCCTCCGAATAGCTCCGTGTGTCTCCCTACTGTCGTCAGCCCGGCAGAGAAGTGACAAAGGAGGGGACAGGGCCAGAGGACAGAGGGAGGGGCCTACACTCTTATTATGTAATGTGTCAATAGGTTGCGTTCGTGTGACATCACAACATTCTAGTCCCCAATATTTAAAACTGAGCTGGAGGACAGGACAGAAGTCTATCGTTTGCCGTTTAACTGTCAGACTGCAGATGGTTTGACCTGGTTTATGATTAATATTTCTGCAATTACTAGTCATTTGAAAAAAACTTAAGGCCATAAGAATAACATAGCTTCCCCTTGAACTGCCACCCTATTGGAGTGGGAGTTTGCATACCCGAATAATCCTAGGAGCTATGTTGCCTGGGGATTTTTCCCATGGTAGGGCCTTGGGTCAGAGTAAGCAGACTGATCAGTTCAAAATACCCTTACAGAGAGTCTAATAAAAAAAGACTGTGATGTCCCCTGGTATGGCATAACCGAGGCCCCTGGAGTCGTCGGGGGGTGTGGGGGATCAAGCTTGTGCAGGAGGTTGAGAGGTCCACTTCTCTGGCTTTGAACACAGGGAGAGGAGACGGGCTGGTGTGGGCTTATAGCCCCTCAGCTCAGCTGCCTCTTGTTGGAGTTCGCACCAGTGACAGGCTTTCACTGTTGTGTCGGCCTACGAACCAAATAAGTGTGCAGAGTACCCGGCCTTCTTGAAGTTCCTGGGAGGGGCACTGGACAGTGCACAAACTGAGTACTCCATTGTTCTACTGAGGGACTTCAAAGCCCACGTTGGCAACGCCTGGAGAGGGGTGACTGGGAAGAACAGCCTCCCTGAACTCGAGCAGTCCTCTGTTATTGGACTTCTGTGCTAGTCAGTTTGTCCATAACAAACACCATGGTCAACCATAAGGGTGCCCATCAGTGCACATGGCAGCAGGACACCCTAGGCCAGAGGTCGCAGAGGCAAAATCTCAGGGCTGGGAGGAGTTTGGAGAAGCCATGGAGGAGGACTATCGGTTGACCTCAAAGAAATTCTGTCAAGTCATCTCCATCAACACCGTTTACAGAGCTGTTGATCTCGACTGAGGGTGCTGGCAGAAGGTGGAAGCAAAACTAAGTAACCAGAGCTCTTAATCCCCTCCAATAGACTTAAACATCTCAAAGTTGTAATCCACGAAGCTTCACAATCAAAACTACACCTAGGTTGTCATTAGCTCTTATATATACATGGAGCACACATCATATAGTGGAGAGTCCTGTTGAGTTTCTTACAAAACTAAGGCTAAATCTGGCAACCCTAAGTGAAGAGTGTATCAGCTTTCTAATAATTGTCTTTAGAAACAAAAGACAAATTTATAATAATTACAAATCTAAAATTTCTAGTGGGGGGTACGACACCGGCATTAAAAACACAAAAGAGTATGTTTTATTTTATGTTTATGAATAAAATTAGACATCCTACATCACCTTAAGTCAGCATTTCTTGTGTTAAGCTTTTTTCATAGTCACTTTTTCTTCCAAAAGTCTTTTTACTTTTCAATAAACATGAAAGTGTTTATTTTAAACAGTTTGCAGTGGTTCAAAGTTATTCCTCACTTGCCTTATGCATTCTGAGCGTTCTAATTATTCACCGCAATGACTTTATAAGTGCTTTTCACAACTTTTAGAGGCCAGAGAGGAGTTTGCCGTCATGGTAAAAGGTAAAGCTAACAACTTCCTTATTATTGACAATAAACCGCTTTCTAATTAGACGCAGACAGTACGCGGCAGACTTATTTTGACCTCAAGAGCGGCTTATACACTATATCTGTACTGGGGCAAGACAAATTCTCCTCAAATACATGGGAAAAAATCGGGTACAGGTCCTTTAAGGCAGAAATAAACACACTGAAGGCAGCCCCACACACAGGGAGACAGGGTTTATGTGCAGTGGTCATGTTGCTCATCGGGACAGGTCCAAGCAGCTGGCAGGTGCAGCCGACAGGAGCAGTTGGCAAGTGCAGGCCTTTATCACAAAGCAGGAAGAATGCAACGTGACAACTGGCAACGCCACAAATGATTTATTAGTCTTTTCCTCAGCTCCTAACCATCCTCGGGGCAGGAATCAATTATTCACCAAATATGTGTCTTCAAATCATTATTCTACTGTGAACAGCCAAATTCATGTGTGGTCTGGAGCGTGACTGGGTTTGGAGGCGGTCCATGGGTCTACAGGGGGCAACGGGGGCAGGAGCGATGGGCCACACAGATACAGGTGTATTCACAATGACTCACAAATATAGTTTCTGACCCCAAAGAAATGTTTTGTTTTTGTGGTGGTCTACAATTAAATATTTTTTCGTATGTTTGTTTTTTATTTGTTGTTACAGGAAATCAACAGCCATAGCATCTCGTATGTTCTTCAGATGGAGCAGAGGATGAAGAGGAGTGGGTCAGATGGAGCAGAGGAGAGGGTCAGATGGAGGAGAGGATGAAAAGTAGAGCGTCAGATAGACCAGAGGGTCAGATGGTGCAGAGGATGCAGAGCAGAGGGTCAGATGGGGCAGAGGAGAGGGTCAGATGGAGCAGAGGATGCAGACGAGAGGGTCAGATAGAGCTGAGGATGAAGAGAAGAGGGTCAGATGTAGCAGAGGATGAAGACAAGAGGGTCAAATGGAGCAAGGGAGAGGGTCTAATGGAGCAGAGGATGCAGAGGAGAGGGTTAGAGGAGCAGAGCAGAGGGTCATATGGAACAGAAGATGCAGAGGAGATGGTCAGATGGAGCAGAGGAGATGGTCAGATAGTGCAGAGAATCACGTCTTATCCAAAATCTGCCTGTGAAAACTCTTGATAAATTCTAAAAAATAGTAAAAACAAAAAACTAGCAAAGCGCGATGTTGAGTTTGATCCTGGTGATTTTTTACACCCTGACAGTCTGATACTTGTCACTCCCCGCTGTTTGCGCCGCCACTTCCTGGAGCACATTACGGCGACGCCCTGTCACCATAACGACCCGCTCGTTTGTCTCATCTGACTCTCTCTCTCTGACATATCCAAACTCCGGCATTAAGACACAAGACTTTTTTTTTTTTTTTTAACCCGCCCTAAATCTCCAACTAATTAATCTGTGCGTATGTGGAGCGTCGCTGTATTATCTGTTGGAAGTGCATCCCTCTCATCTTTATGAAAACAAAGCATACACAACGCGCTGCTTGCCTATTATTAATTATAGAAATAACACGACAAAAGCACATCCTAAACCCATTACTGCTGTAAGCCAGACTCGTCTCAATAAATCAGCATCTACAATCAAAATTGAAATAATTTTTTATGCATAATGTATGTGCGGGTTGCCACAACATCTGTTCATTATGCAGAGTAATGCATTCTTGTAGTTTTGAGAAACTTCAGGCCTATAAAATAATCATAATGACTGCTTCATTACGGCGGAGCGCGATTTACACTTCACGGACTTTTTATAGTGGAGTGAGGGGAGAGGCAGATGTTGTCATTCACATGTTTAGTGGGAGGGGGGAGGAAGGGGGAGGGGTGTGTGTGTGTGAGGGCCCCCCAGCCTGGGCCCGTCACTCAAGAACCCCAACCCCCCCACACACACACACACACACACACAAACACACACGTACCCCCCAGCGGCGCTTGCATTTACCACTGTGGGGGCTCAGGGCTCTGGAGATGCCGCGATGTAACAACAATAAAAACAGAACAGCAGTCGCTACATATGAATACAAGGAAGAGGGCAGCAAAAGAAATAAAACAAAGTCCAATTCTTTTGATTCAAAGAAAAAATACTATGGCATTAAACTTGTGTATCTGGCAACTACAAGTACAGTCATTTTCTTCCTTGTATTTGAGCAAAAATGTACAGTTGAAACCAGAAGTTTACGTACACTACATAAAAAGACACATATTCTTTTTTTTTTCTCACTGTCTGACATGAAATCAGACTAAACATTTCCTGTTTTAGGTCAGTTAGGATTAACAAAATTATTTCTATTTGCTAAATGCCATGAAATCAGCTAAACATTTCCTGTTTTAGGTCAGTTAGGATTAACAAAATTATTTCTATTTGCTAAATGCCAGAATAATGAGAGAAGGATTTTTTAAGACAATATTACTATGCCTTTAAACAATTCACCCATGAGAACTTTTGCTCTTCCTGGAAGCTGAGAAGGCCTTTGACAGGGTCGAGTGGGATTTTCTTATTTTGAACTGGTCAAGGTTTGGATTTGGCCCCAGTTACATCTCTTTGATACAGTTGCTCTATGCCTGGTCAAAGCATCGGCACAAACAGATCATATTAGTTTGATCTCTTTTTCACTTCATTGTTCAACAAGACGGGGGTGTCCACTGTCGCTCCTCTTATTTGCACTTGCTATATAACCTTTTGTCATATCATTGCGCGCCGCAGTAGGGTATAGAGGAATTTTAAGAGGAGATACAAAGACACTTTATGCTTTTAATATCTGCTTTTACATATCATCTGTTTTTACATCAGTCTCGCTGCCATTGATCTTGACCACACTTTTGGATTTTTGTAAAGCAGGAGTGTATGTATCAAAGTTTATTTTTTCCCGCTGACTCCAAAATCAAAGACGACTCAAATATACTGACTTCTTTTTCTTTTCCTGTTTCAAACATTTTCCAATATCTTTAATAATCTTTACAAAGGAAAGATTTGTCATAGTCAGGCCCTGAATGCATAAGGTAAGTGCGGAAAAACTTTGGACCACTGCAAAATGGACTAGTTCTGTTTTTCACATTTTTTAAGACAGCAAAAATCAGATACAGAGCCTTTGACTAAGATGACAATTTACATTATGGATTATGGATAAACTTTAAAATTAAAAATGTAAAATTTAAGGTCTACTTTATTGCTCCCATTGCAATTGTGATGCATCCCTCCTCTTGTAGAACTCGAATTGCACATGCCAATTGTGTTTTATATTTTATCTCTTAGCTCCTCGGCGCACTGATCCCGTGATGCGCTCAGAGATGTCGGCTGATGTGAATGCACGTGTCAATAACGCGCTGCAGGAGGGAGGGGGCGCTCTTTTAAAGGGAGATTATGTTATCAAAGCCCGGTCTGTGCGCAGCTATTCACGGGTAGCGTCTTCCTACAGTGGGATTATTTACATTTCCATAAGAGGCGCAGAAATTGATTTGCCTTTTTAATGGGCACACTTGATTCACGTTAGCGAATGTGTGTTTTTGTTCTTACTGTATCTGTGAGAGGATTTAGGTTAGATAGGATCTGCACAATCTCAAAACACAGAAGAATAAAAAATAGGTTTGCCCCAAAGTTGTCTTTATTTTTGATGAATTCAGTTCTGTTAATAGTTTGATGGTGGGAGTTGCCAGTTTGATGTGTGTTTAATTACGATCACGTGAAAATACTGTGAAAGTGTCTTGCTCATGGACAGAACAAGTTTGAAAATGATGACATCTGGCTGTAATGCTCCTCCATGTGTTTAAAGTCCATTCATGTTCAACAGTTGATCATTTCTGCAATTACTATTAGGGCTGTAAGATTAATCAAAATTGGATCGAAATTGCTATTTGAATGGATGCAATTTTCAAATCGCAAAGGATGTAATTTTGGAAGTATAATTTCCTCCACAAACAATTAAATATCCAGTCATATTCTGCATAAAAAATGGCCAGCTCTGTAGTTTAAATCTGTACAAACATGTTTTGAAATACATGTACTTCTTGTCATTTTTGTCAGTTCATATTTCTCTTTGTCAGTTTCTCATGGACTCGATTAAACTGAAGTTTGAACAGAATCTTATTATTAAAACATAAATCACAAATCTAATCGTAATCACAATGCTTGTCAGAAGTATTGCAATTAGATTTTTTTTCCCCAAATCGTTCTGCCCTACTCAATGTCCTTTATATTATTCAAATTCAACATTAGAAGTTAAGTTAAGCATGATTAATATTAAAAATAATAACCTATTTATGGATAGATTGTATAGACTGGATAGATTAATGGAAGCAAGGCAGCCAAACTGGGCCTCAAACCACCACCAGCACCCACCCACACACACACCACGTTCATACTAGGCAAGGTTGGTGCAGTATCTTGCCTACAACAGTTTGCACTAGAGCCACAGCTGCCCACTGTGGCACCTGGTGTTCCCAGCGGTCTCCCATCCAAGTACTAACCAGGCCTGCGTAGCTTCTGGGGCCTGAGTGCAGCTAGAGATATTCAATGTCCAAAAGTAGTTTTAAAATGCCTAATAGAAGACCTTCCAGAATACAGTTCCTCAATGCAGGACTCATGCACTCACTCGTGAAGTCCACTGTGTAACTTTTCTGGTGGAGGGGCTGGAAATGTTATTGCTTTGCCTGGAATGTTCCACAGTATGCCATTAAACTAACTTATTTAACATTTATTCCATGTAGATGGATTATTGCTAGCACATGTATTCTTCCTTTCCAAAGTTCTGACCTGCAACATGGCTTGGTTGAAATCATACGTTCGTCTCTGTGGAGATAGTTAAACTTGATGCCACACTGTGGAACATCAGATGGAGACAAGCAGGTGTGGACCCTTCACCAGAGAGGTTACATATTGTACCTTTACTGCTCTAATTAGTCTTTGTTGATAGTCATTAGCTCCTCCTGATCAGATCTTCTCAAATTCCCCCATGAAGAAGGTCTGGATAGTAGACTCAGTGTAGTCCCAGTGTAGTCCCAGTGTAGTCTTAGTGTAGTCCCAGTGTAGTCCTGGTGTAATCCCAGTGTAGTCCTAGTGTA
>KN484467.1:0-10605 GCA_000787095.1 Periophthalmodon schlosseri
CCTGCCAGGTCTATCTGGCTTCCTCCTGGCCAGGTGGTGATCGGTTGACAGATCTGCCCCTCTCTTGACCCGAGTGTTCAAGACACGTGGCCGGAGGTCAGATGACACGACAACAAAGTCGATCATCGACCTCCGACCTAGGGTGTCCTGGTGCCACGTACACTGATGGACACCCTTGTGCTCAAAGATGGTGTTCGTTATAGACAAACTGTGACTAGCACAGAAATCCAATAACAAAACACCACTTAGGCAGGCCATTCTTCCCAATCACGCCCTTCCAGGTGTCACTGTCATTACCCACATGGGCATTGAAGTCCCCCCGGGAGAACAATGGAGTCCCCGGTCAGTGCACGGTCTAGTACCCCTCCCAGGGACCCCTCCCTGAACCACCACCTCCCCTCCCTGAACTGCCACCTTAACATGGTGGAGGGGTTTGAGCACCTGAATGATCCTAAGAGCTATGTTGTCGGGGGCTTTATGCCCCTGGTAGGGTCACCCATGGCAAACAGGTCCAGGGGGACAGGTCAGACTAAGAGCAGTTCAGAAGCCCTTTATGATGAGAGAACAACCAAGGATAGTTACATCGCCTGGACTGGTGTTACCGGGGCCCCACCCTGGAGCCAGGCCTGGGGTGGGTGCTCGAGAGCGAGTGCCTGTTGGCCAGGCCTTTCCCCACAGGGCCCGGCTGGGCTCAGCCCGAAGGAGCGATGTGGGGTTGTCCTCCAATGGACCCACCACCAGCGGTTGTTAATGGAAGCCGCTATAATAGTGATTATATGAAATATTAAAACGTATTTTGGTCCACCAAAATTGGAGACCAAACTGACCAAAAATAAAGAAATTTAAAAGATGAGCTTTGTCTGTAGTGCCTCCCCTTTAATATAATTATGTTAGCTACATTTAGCTTAAAGACGTAACCTGCCACATGGACTTTAAAGTGCTTATGATAGGTTGGACTACTCATTTTACTAAAACATGGTTAAGATCATTATATATAAGATTGGGAATTTTTTTTTTTAATCTTTAATACAAATTGGCAATTTTTTAGGTTTCAATTTTAACTTCCTGATTGGAAGGGCATTTGATAACTGTTACCTAGCAATCATGTAGTACACTGACCAAACTCCTCTAATGTACACAGAAATTATTTGACAAATAAAACTATAAGAAAACACCTTTATTTTGTTGAAACAATGTTTAAAATATTGGGGGAAATTGTAAATGTGTAAATTGTGATGAACTTTTGGATATAATTCTCCCAGTGTGATGCCATCTGTCAAGATCCCAGTCTGTCCTTGAGGTTCTGTGCTGTCTTTCCCCCTCCCTTCTGTGTCTGTGCCGAGAGCTGGGCGGAGACTCTGGCACCACCCACTACATACCTGCAGCCGATCAGCAATCAAGCCTTCACCTGTGGAGTACTAAGGGACCGACACACGTCGCCAAATCGTCCGTGTATCCTCCGTGGTACGGTTCCGCTTGGCTCAGTCCAGTTTTGTGATTATGGTCACAGTGCTCAGCTGCCTGTTTCTCGTTTTTTGCCAGATCCCGCTCCTTGGAACTACCCTGCACCTCAGCCTTTGACCCAGTCTCCATGACCGGTACAAGCACCTCAGCCTTCAACCCAGCTTTTCTCGACCGGCTCGAAGACGACAGCCTACGACCTCGCTCTCTACTATCTGCTCCGTCAACCCACATTTACGTTTCCGTGTTTGTAAATAAACTCGGTCCACCGTTTTCCCCCCCGAGTCTGTATCTTTGATCCCCCAGACATTATGACATCATCAGTGTTTTAGAACTCTCTACAGTCTGTAATTATCAACAGATTTTTTTTACTTTTCTTCACATACTGCTTCTGTAAAACTATCATTTATATTTACAACAGGATTTATCCCACCAAATGAAGTCAAAATTTGAGAATTATAAAAACTTGTCACATGCAAATTTTAACTGAAGTAATTTGAGACAAAAATGAGTTCCACGTTGTTGTCTGATGGTATATGTACTTTATTGTCTTTGGATTTCACACATGACAAAACTGGTGGCAGACAGTCACAGTGTAAGCAGTGTCCAGGCCACTTCAGTGCGTTTTTCCTCCTCAAATCTCCCAATGTTGTTTAAAAGTATTGAAGCTAGACAGGAGCCAATCTGCTGTGTTTAATCACCATTGCCATTATCAATTTCTATTCAAATATATGACAAAATCACTTTAAAGGCCTATATTACACAAAATTGACTCTTGTGAGCTTTTAGTCATGTTGGAATGTCGTTACCTCCCCAAAAACATACCTGGAGTTGTGTTTTGTTTCATTCACACATGTTTGAGGAATCTTGCATTATTAGGCTGTCTGCCTAATAATGCAAGATCTGTGCATTATTAGGCTGTCTGCCTAATAAAGCTCAAAATGCTCTTTTCCACCTTGTGATG
Organism: Periophthalmodon schlosseri; assembly: GCA_000787095.1. Taxonomy (NCBI): domain Eukaryota; kingdom Metazoa; phylum Chordata; class Actinopteri; order Gobiiformes; family Gobiidae; genus Periophthalmodon; species Periophthalmodon schlosseri. The sequence goes on from KN484467.1 coordinate 2,426, forward strand.
TCACAATTTAAATTTCACAGCTATTTCAGCCAATTTAACTGATTTATATATGTATAATGCACTATACTGTACTGAATAACCATAAGTTGATGCCTTTTAAAAAAAACATTCATTCATTTTACCTTTTGTTCAGTTGAGACTGAAAGTCTGCAAAATCTTCTAATGCTCCGAGGAGTGAAGAAGTTTCAAAACAATAGCTGTAACTTCAAAGTTTGGCAATTCCAGGGCTGCAACCCGCATATAGTTTGGCCTAAGACAGTTTATCCATGGGGTATTCATGGCTTTTGACATTTTGAGGACTCTTTTCCACTCATAAGATGTAATATTTTGCTTTAAATTGTTAATCCCCATGACGGCACTCCTATTTGTTTTGGCACCCTATGGATACTCTGAATAATTTATATTTTTGGAGCGCATCTCTGGAGGACCACCAGATAACTGCCTTCTCATATGTTAAAGTACACATGACAGGTTTGTAGAATTTTCAAATTTTAATGTAATTTGGCGGGATATAAACCACTGAAGCATCAGTTTGTGAAGAAAAGTTTTAAAATATGTTGAAAATGACAGGAAGTAGAGAAGAATTCTAAAACATACACATATAACACAATGATGACATTACAATAGGGAGACTCAGAATTCCATCCAAAAGTTACAAGGAAGAAACACTTTATTGCGACTCAAACATTTTTCCGACCCTGACTTTTTCAACATTTTTTACTGGTCAAATGCTAGAATGTCAGGTCAGGAGGAATGGTCTGCACTGATTGCTCAGCTGTGTTTATGTCTGCCTACAGCTGTATTTTATCTGCACATGCTGCTCTCACCCAGCTTCAGTGGCTCTAGGACCCTACGACTCACAACAAATATCAAACATGTCTGATATCCCTGTGAACGCACGATCAGCCGTTACGTCAATTGTGTCAAAATCAGCCTGAAAAATCCTAAAGTGTAAACCCAGCTTAACGGAGTATGACGTCACGTCACCCACAGTATACGGCTCCAGCCAAATGAAGCCAATCAAGGCTAGCAGTTACAGGGGAAAAATTTGGAGCTGAGTTCCATATTTGGAAGGCCGACCACGAGTCAATTAGGAGCAAAGCTGTTGAAGGTAACGCCCCTTCCCATCCACACTGCTGGTTTACCAGGGAACAGGCACTTAGCAACAGGTTTGATTGACAGCGTTGCTAACACTAGCGGGAGCGAACTCGGCAAAAGAGGGCAGCTTATTGATCTGTTATTAATGTTCATATCTTGATTTACGGACAAAATAGCCAAATAAAAACACCAGGATCATGTAGAGTGGGTTAATATGTATATTTTAAGACCAAAATGATGAGCCTGACAACAGCAGTTACAGAGAGAGAGGGGGGATGACAGTGTTTCAGCAGTAAATGAATTGGAGCCAGAGACAAAGGAACCGGAAGCGCAGCCATGTTCACTTCCTATGTGGAATGCAGCAGCTAGCAGGCTAGCTATGTCCATTTATATATACAGTCTATGCTCAGGACCCAACTATCTAGCACTAAGATTTTGAGCCAGTGTACTACATGGCTGCAATGTAATCCCTCAGTCGTCCAGGTCTGATCCATAGTAAAAGCCAAAGTTTACAGTGGCTGTTTCCAGTTTCAGTGTAGTTAGCTCCTCCCTTCAGATAGATATAAGGCAGTGTCCACCAGCAATCTGACCAGAACTGAAGAAGCAGCTTGGATGAGCAGCGAAACGTCTTCACTCCTATAATGTTTTGTCCAGTTGACCGATGTAACTTTGGCCTTTACTATACATGGTTGCTACATGATAACCGTAATGGAATTCCCCAGTGTGATGTCCTACAAGAATAAAATTTGTTTTTCAACCTGTCATAGGTACTTTAAATTGAAACAGATGTGGGACCAGATGATTTTGTGTCCAGTTCTTAGGAATGAGGAGATGCAGTATACACCTGGTTTAAAAGTCCTATATTACACAAAACTCACTCTTGTGACCTTTAAACCATGTTATAATGTTACCTCGTCAAAAACTGTTTTGTTTCATTCATAAAAATTTGACTAATTTGACTCCTCTATTATTGGTCTGTCCACATCACCTAAGCTCAAAATGCTCTGTTCCACATTGTGATGTCATGAAGTGGTAGTTTTCAAGTTAAAAGGTCATTTTACCATAGTTCAGTAGAGACTGTCAATTCCCAGGCTGAAATCATCCAAATGATTACAATGAAGGTGTATGGAGTTTAAAAACACAGTGGAGTACTGTATTACCACGATATCACAAGGTGGAACAGAATGTTTTCCATTTCAGCCTAAATATGCAGGGTTTGTGTGTTAAACATGTGTGAATGAGACAAACCAAAACTCCAGGTATGTTTTCGATGAGGAAACAACATTATAACATGGATCAGAAAATAGCGTAATATGGGCCCTTTAAGGAGCATGTGGAACCTTTTATAGTACAGTCAAAACCATAACAGAGCAATAGCCAGAATTCATGTATCTATTAATATGATTTTTTCAAGAAACATCACGATCCACTGATGCTGAACCTCAATGTGCGATATGCATCCAACCACACCACAACACTGGCACATCAACAATATCATTATTTTTCCTGTGTTGTCTCATTTAACATTATAACTACCAAATGTGATGTCATCTGAAACCTGCCAATACAAGACACAACACAGTAACATGTGGAGAGGTTGGTTGGTTGGGCCCTCACTAGTTGGGCACCTCTCACTGGTTGGGACTGGGAAGCTTGTAGGCCCCGTGGCAGGGCTCAGTGGACTCTTTGGTGGCCCCTCCATACACATCCACATCTAGGTCTGTCCAGGGAGCGATGTTCCCCAGAGCAGAGGAGCTGCATTCAGCCAGAGCAGACACCTCAGCAGGCTTGAGAACACGGTCCCACAGGTTAAACTGGGACAGCTCTCCCACCAGGGCCTGAGAAGCATCGAAACGTCCCCCCACAGTGTCCTGCAAAACAGCACAAAATCACATCAATATTTAGACCTGTACAACAACCAGTGTTGGAAAAGTAAGTTATTTCATACATTGCAGTGTATTAAGTATTGTAAATATTCAATAAAGTAGTTTACTCTGATTGGATCATGTAATGGAATATGTAATGTATTGGAAGTCATCAGTGCTTAGTATCATTTTGCATATATCTCTTTTAGGCTAGTTTCAAATGGGAGGCTATGCCTTTAATAAGCCATATGACGGTCCTGAGTTGTTAACGTAAGTATAGCGTGACTACTAAATACTAAAATAATAGACTTTTAGAACCTTGCATGTATGGACCAGAGTCTGAATTCGTTGAGCAATCACAAGTAAATACATAGCAGTGACTGTGACTTTACTTAAACATTTTTTTTTTCAGAACAATACAGGAATGAATCGAAATCATAGAAGTGGACTAATTGAGTGTGATGTCCCCACAGCTCTAGTCAAATGAAGCTCATCGAGGCTAGCAAATTTGGAGCCCAGTTCCATATTTGGAACTTTGACTGCAAGTATCATAGCAACCAAAGAGCTAATCTGGAGCAAGGCTGTTTAAGGTAACGCTCCTTCACACCCGCACCACCGGTTTAGCAGGGAGCGGGCACTTAGCAACTCTGTCAATCAAACCTGTTGCTAAGGCTACTGGGAGCGACCGCAGGGAAAAAAATGCGCCTGATTTGTGTGTTTGAAAGTGTTCATAGCTTGAGTTACTGACACAATAGCAAAATAAAAATAACAGAATAATGTAAAGCGGGTTAATACGAACATTTTAAGACCAAAATGACGAGGCTCACTGCAGCAGTTACAGAGAGAGGGGTGACAATTTTTCAATGTAAAGTTAATTGGAGCCAGAGTTGATGGAGCCGGAAGCGCGTCCATGAGCACTTCCTATTTGTAATGCTCTGGCTAGCAGGTTAGCTATGTCCATTTATATATACAGTCTATGATTGAAATACAACTTTGAGTAAACTAATGTTGAACCCCATTATGGTCAAAAGCTCATAGAAGTAGATTTGACATATTTCACCTTTAAGATGGAAATTAATTGAATCTATATTTAGTTACTAGATCTATTTTTTACTTTATGTTATACCGTACTACCTATTACATCATTATGTAGTAAATACAGTTAAATGATTTGCTGCTGTCATCTAGTTTACAAAGGCAAAACCATTTTATCTACTCTGCCCACCTCTGAATGTTCATTTCATTCAAGTGAATTAAGTTCATTTAATATCTGGATATTCAAGGGTCTCTATGGCTTATTTTCTGAGATAGGCCTGCAAGATTGAAATCTTCTTGTATTAGTTTGTCAGTTCATATTTTAGTATGTTTGTCAGTTCTTCTGGACATGTTTAAAATGTGAACTTTGAATAGAGTCCTTTTATTAAAACATAAATTACAAATCTAATTGCAATCGCAATGTTTGTCAGAAAAATCACAATTCAATATTTTTCCCAAATTATTCTGCCCTTCTGTGAGACATCATGCATGGAACAAATAATAAATATATCAAACTGAATTGGGCAATGGGTTGTAATATTTTGATTTAATGTTGACACTTTTGAATGGTTATTACCGATATAAAGAGCTGATTTACACAAAGTAATGAATGGCAAAGTCATACTGTGGTTATCAGTATTGTGTTTATTTTTAGGACAATGTATGTCTTCTTATTGTAAGCGGACTTTGACACCTATACATAAGATATATTGTTTATTTACCAATATTAATACTTTGATATTATTATTATTATTATTATTATTATTGTTGTTGTTGTTGTTGTTGTTAATAATAATAATAATAATAATAGTCATAATCATAATTTTGAATGGGGGTAATGATGAATGCAATAATCAGCATGTCTTCTTATAAATAAAGGGCACAATTAAAGGGCCTGTATTACGCTGATCTATGTTATAATGTTGTTTCCTCATCAAAAACATAGCTAACACTCTGTTCCACCTAGTGATATCATGTGGTAAAACAGGAAGTGCTCCACTCTGTAAACTACATTCACCTTCATTAGAATCATTTAGGTAATTTCAGCTCTGGAATTGACAATCTATACTGAACTAAAGGTAAAAGGTAGCTGTTAACTTGAAAACTACCACTTTATGACATCACAAGGTGGAACAGAGCATTTTGATCTTTGAAAATGTAGAAAGCCCAATAATCCAGGATAACTCAAACATGTGTGAATGAAACAAAACACAACTCCAGATATGTTTTTGATGACGTAACAACATTCTAACATGGCTTAAAGCTCACAAGAGTCCATTTTGTGTAGTATAGGACCTTAAATAGAAAGGAATTATCGTCAACACTATGATGGCTGCTGTGTGCCTCTCCAGTGTCCCAGACCCACACTGACCTGTTCCTGGCCCAGGATGAGCACTCCTCCGGGCTTGATGGGGTGCCAGGCTGCCAGCCCCTCCCCTCGGCCCTTCAGCCGCCCCCCCTGGTAGGCCTTCCACACGCCATCCCGGAGTGTCCAGCTCACACACACATGCTGCCACTGGCCCCGGAGCAGGTCCAAGGGCAGCTGGGCAACCTGCACACATGGGACTCAAGTTCACTTTTTACATTTTTACAAACCAAATTAAACAAAAACAAAATAAGAAAATCATTAGTGAAAACTATACCATCGACAAATCAACACAGAATATTTTGAATGGTAAATAGTCCTTAAAATGATGTTCATAATAGGTCACTAAAACACTTAATACTGAGAGTAATGGTGCATTCCAGGAAACTGGTAACTGGGATATTTCTCACCTCAAACTAGTGATTCCAATTTGTGAGCTGGGAAATGATCGGAGGATTCATCTCCCAGCTTAATTAAACTGTGGTGTATTACAACAATGATAATCACAAAAAACAGTGGATCTGAGGTTAAACACCACATAAACCATGTCAACATTTGTTACAGGTTAAATCTGACAGAATTCTTTTTGAGAGATCCATATAATATTTACATGTCTTTAGCCTACAGTTTAGCATTAGCCATATTGTTTACATGAGTTCATTCAGCTGGAACGCTCTGAGGTTGGAACTCAAATATTCAACTGGAAAATATCCGACCTCCCAGTAGCCTGGAATGCAGCATAAACCTGTAGCTTCGAACAAACTTGGTAAGTGTAACCTGGTCTGAACCTGTACCACCAAATGACCAGGTCTGAATCAGTCCTGATCCAAAATAAAGCCGAGGCTCAAGTCTGAGGCTATGAACAAAGACTCAAGTCCATGGCTATTTTTTAGTAGCCCACCTAAACAAGGTGTAAAGTCAAGTCCTATTTAAGACCTGGTTAAGTTCTGGTCTAAACTCCTACTTTAGAGTCCTACTTTAGACCTGGTTAAATCTTGGTCTAGTCCTACTTCAAAGCTGGTTAAGTTGTGGTAAAGCTCCAGTAAAGCATGTGCACAGTCTTCACCTTGTCGTTGATGAGCAGCTCCACTGGGTTGTGCGCCCCCTGTAGGAGCACCAGCTCATTGGGCTGTCCCGGGACAGAGTAGGAGAAGGGCGTCCCGATGCCGCCCTCTGTGGGGCGCAGCCACAGGCAGGCCGTGAAGGCGTACATCTCCGTCACCTCTCGTCGCACCACGCCATACATGTAGTTAGTGCGTATGGGGAAGGAGAGCACGAAACCATCAGGGAATGAAGGCTCGCTCAGGCCTGGACAAGATGAGACACAGCTGCTAATCTAAGACTGTACACTCTTCATATTGATATTTTGCAGTGACATCACTGGGGGTGTTCTGCATGTATGCATATGGCGGAATGTTCAGCAGCCACCATGGTGACATGATGCACACATAAGCAAACACAGCCAAAACATTTTTAAGAAAAAATGAAATTAAAAAAAAAGAAAAAACTGAAAACTCAAGAAAAAAATGTATTTAAACAGGAGACAAGCATTTAGGTGATTTTCCACAAAAAATGACTGACTAACTGCCTATATTAGCAAGCTTGTGACTGTGATGTTATGTGTGAGAGACTTGTCTTAATTGACCAAAGTCTACAACTCTGCCAAATATTTAGTTTCTGAGTCACACAAAAAATAATTATTGTGGGGTGGAAACAACAGCTCCATTGACAAAAATGAGGCAATAAAAAGCAAATAAACACATTTTGTTTAGCATTTTTCAAATAAAATGTCAGTGAATAACTGCCATAAGCCCACATAGACTAGTATACGCCCATAGACCACTATGGAACCTACCTGGACGACTGAGGGATTACACAGATATCAGGCCACATGGTAATATAAAAGAAAGTACTGCCATTTAACGTTCAGTATCACATTCAACATTGTTTTTGCAATATATGCGTGTGCAATTGTCTATGTATGTAGTATTTTTTCACTAAAATATAATGCAACTTGGTGTTAACGTATTCTAAGTATTCAGAATGCAGTACGCTGATAGGCCCATGTAAAGGAATACGTTACAAAATACATTTTAATGCAGGTATGAATTCTGTAGATAAATACTTTTTCAAAGTATTCTTCCCAACACTGTCTACTGCAGAGGTGCCCAAACTCTTTTCACTGAGGGCCATATCTTGAAAAATATTCGTCACGGAGGGCCACAGACAGATTTTAGGTCTGTATGACAATGCAATGTGATGTTATTTAGGTTATAGTGGTAGGATTACTCAAATTTGCCATAAAAAGTACTGAATATGATCAATTGGGCCAGTTCAACTGAAGGCCTGAGGGCCAATAAAAATTGGTCTGAGGGCCGCATTTGGCCCCCGGGCCATAGTTTGGACACCCCTGGTCTACTGCATGTAAGAAGCAGGCCTGACCGTGCTGTGGCGGGCTCACACTCTCCCCTCCAGAGCTCATCTTGTCTTGGGGCCCCTGCGTCTCCTTCCTCATCGCCTGACGCTCCTTCTCCAGCATTTTGATCTTCCTCTCCAGCTCACCCTCTAGGTCCTCCACTCTCCAGGGGCCCTTGGGTCGAGTCGCAGGGCCCTTAGATGCGGGTTTGGACGGGTGAACTGGTCTATGGGGCTTTGGGGAGCCTGGTGCCGGTGGAGGTGGGGTGGAGGGCCATCCCCTGGGACTGGCCCCAGAGAAGGCATCAGAGCGATTGAGAGCAGGAGGCCCAATCTCCGCCTGAGATCACACATGGCAGTAGGTTATAGAGCTATAGCAGTACATGGACAGGTGTATGGAC
>JACM01051009.1:0-28950 GCA_000787095.1 Periophthalmodon schlosseri
GAACCCCCTGCACGACTCGGCCGGACACTGCTTCATGGAACACATCTTCAAGAAGCCCACCTTCTGTGACGTCTGCAACCACATGATCGTAGGTATGGCCCTCCCTGCTGCTGAGTTCAAGACTTCATAATAAACACTTAGGAACTACTTGGGGGATAAGATTAGGTGTTAGGGTAGTAGTTCTTAATAAACTAAGTCTTCAGTTCAAGTCTCATGCTTTATAAAGACTAAGTGTAGTTATAGTTATTATATTGTGTTACCAGAAGAGGTATTGACCTTATTCGGCCGCGTCCACTTTTGCCGTGAATGCAACTAAACCGCGTTTTCTTTGTGGCACTTCCAGTTAAGTGGGAATCACATTCCTTTCAATGGAGAATTTGGGAAAGGTTTCGCAGCTAAAATATGATATAAAGTAGGTGGATTTGTGCCAAAAGTTCAGTGTTTATATGCAACAACAAGTCAACACTGCACCAATTCTCTGGGAGTCTTTAAAACGGCTTTGTAGTCCTTGTAGAACTTATTTTGTGTCATGATTGGCAGTCCCATGCAAAATAATACAATCTGAATAGCTATGGCAGCGTCAACAGAAACTTTCAGAATAAGGTGAATATACATTGAACTGATCAAAAACATATGCATATGTTTTGTTTAATTCCAGCATTTTAGTTCAGTCTTCGCCCTCTCCTGAAGTCCATACATCCTCACTGGAGTCATTCTGATCATTCTTTCAAACTGCCTGACGTTACCTCTCGTTTCTGTCACAAATCAGTCCAGAGTTACAGACAAGACGGAGCGTTGATTACAGCCACAGAGCTATTATTTGACACAAGATACCAGAAAAAAAGTGTTGTGGTGTTGAGCTGCTCAGTTGCTCAGTTCCTCGTAGCTTTATGTGAGGTTTGGTGCAGGTTGAACAGGTGTGGTCTGCCCCTGTCACAGCTGCTGGTGGAGGTGAGGGGAGAGGATGTGTCTCTTTGTACTGACAGAGCACAGTGACTCAGTGCTCAGGTTAGAGACAAGGTCATCACAGAGGACAGCACACAGCACCAACAGAAGCAAATTAGGAACATAGCATTTGGTCACGATAAAACGCAATAGTTTTAGCGGAGCGTATTCCCAAAGTCGTTTGGTGGATTAAACGGTTGATGGCGTCTTAGTCAAGCTAAATTTTTATTAGTTGACCAATTATTTTATGTAGATTATAAGGATTTATATAGAATAACAACAGAAAGGAGTGAGTTTACTAAAGATTCGGGAGTGAATCGTGAGTTTAATCAGCCTTTCACATGTAAATACACTGTTCTGTAGGACATCACTGTATAAATAGTTGTTTTTGCATGAACTCGCGTGCATTTGTAATCTTGAAAGTGGAGTTTAGATCAGATACATTAAGATACGCAAATAGTTTTAAGAGCTTCTGCCACGTCCCTTTTTATTCAAGTGAACAATTGGCGGGACATGTCTTTAGTCAATCAAGAATTTCTTTAGTAGACTACAGCAATATTTTACGTGTTCTTTTGTTACAGACAAGCTGGATTTTTAAATAACACAACTGCCATTCCTGTCCTTTTAATGTTGAATTCACTGTTACCTTTTGTAAATGAATATAGCATCTATATCTTTGTGTAGGACTTGCTAATCTTTGTTCGCTATAACTCAAATTTCCACTTTCACTCATAGGTTGCTTCATCTTTTTCAGTCCTCTGCTTTAACCTGTGCTAGCCTCTTACAGTAAGATTATAATAGTTGTTCATTACTATGCCTTGTCACTTAGGACTCATTTTGCCAGCACCATTATGCAACAATAATAACACGTATACTGTGCTCACACTAAGGAAAGCATGTAAATATCAAAATGCTAATACTGTCAGACACATTGGAAATATTATACACCCACAGGTTTCTAATGGCGCTCATTTGTTATAGAAATGTCTGCAAATGTAGTCTCTAATCCATAATATATAAGGCAAAATTACATTACTGTGCTTACAAAGCCGTTCATTATGTCTGCATGATGGAGGCCAAGACTAATTTAATACAGAGCACATTGCTATTTGAATGGAGTTGTGTAGGGTTTAGATGACTGCTCAGCCTCCTGTACAGGGGGACGACTTGACTGTCTCGTGTTTTCTATGGTTAGAAGACAAAGTTAATAATAGTGTTATCGCGATACTAACACTTCAGACTCGATTTCGATACTAAGGAATAGACTCGATGCTCAATACTATTCCGATACCACGATAATAATTTTTAAAAATCCTTCTTTAGACATTTTTTTCCATATGAAATCATAGTACTTTTGTTTATATTCCCTTGTGGCCTTATATCTGTGTAATCGCTCAGTCGTCCAGGTAGGTTCTATCTATCTGATTTTCGATACTTTTGACAACCCTAGTTAATAATAGTGACAGTGTTACCTTGAAAAGTTTTGAAAGAGTTGGTTGTTAATGAGTAATGTGATGTTTTGAGTTGAATCCAGGCTGCGATAGTTGGTAGTTCCCTTCTCTCACCCATTTTCTGCTGTTGTTTTTTTGGGAACCCAGTAACCTACAGGTGGAATGTTTAAAATTGCATGGCGTCCTCATAGCAAAGTAGTTTGTCTTAAATCCGATACTTGTCTGAGTGGAACACACAGGTCTTTGCTGGGGCCTAATTACTCTCGGGGTCAAAGGTCAAGTTCACTCTGTGGAGTATGTGTGCATTAGGGCTATGTGAATGTTAATTGAGATCGAGATTTAGTTATTTTGAATTGTTAATGATCATCTTGGTTCTTTTTAATCCTGAGGTCTACAGCCAATCCTGTCAGTGAAAACATGTGGTTATGAGTTCAAACTTTGAAGTGAAAAATGTGACTAGTTTTGTTGTTAACTAGCGCTGATTAAAAGTCTGTATTGCAGATGTTAATGAAAGGAGTATCGAAAGCCAGTTTTATTTGTTTTTAAAAATCAAATTGATAATGATGATCTAATAAGCAGCCCTGGTGTGCACAGAGCTGCTTTTGAACCTCAGCTTGCATACAGATTTTACAGTTAAATGATGAGTATTAAATGGGCTTTTTGAGATGACCTTATCAGAGTCTGCGTACTCCAGCGCCGTCACCTGTCGTGGATTCTCTTGTTATCTCTGTGTTCAAACTACAGATCACATGTCTCTCTTTCCGTCTCACTATACACCTCTCCTGTCAACGGAAACTCTAAGGGAAGTGAACGCGTCTTGTTTTTCTGTAATTGTAGACTGAAATGTTTGTGTCCACCCTGAATGTAGCACAGGAACTAGATTGACCGGCCACGTAAGTGTACCCACTGATAGTGCAAAAGAGAAGTAGAGCCTGAAGAGGTCAGTGTCTCTGCTGCTGCGGTGGAAATAGGGTGGAGCAGAGTTCTGTTTCTGCTGAAAGCGGGAAGAACAAAGTAGGAAATAACTTGTCCGTGATTAACACTGCAGTAAATTGGTGTGAATAATCAGTATTTTTATTATTTGGTCTCGCTATGTTGTTATTGCGCAACAGTTAAATTAAATACATTTGCATTTATTTTGGTTTACAACTTGAAATTAATATGTGTAGTGAGTGAGTAAGGATGGGCCGATTTTTTTTTTTTTTTTTTGGAGCCAATACCGATATCTCTAGATATCTATATTAAACTCTTAAAATCTATAGCACAGACCAAAGTTATAGTGAAGTTTACTAATGAACTAATAACGATGTGTATTTATCTGGGATATAAATTCATATTCAAATTCAAATCAGAAATGTGTAGTGGGGATTCCTCATCCTCTTCCACTCTCATAAAAGATGTCATTATGGGAGGCAGCAGTGTGCCTTTGACCTGTCAACGGTGAACACTGAAAAGTAGAAAATCTTCTGAATACATTATCTGTTATGTGATAATGTGTCCTCTAGTTTAGACAATATTGACGGTTCCTGAAATTAGCTGTCACTTCTGTGTCACGGCCGCTGCGTCACATATTCAATGATGTTTATTGTGTGGTGTGTTGCCTTCACACTGAAAGGTCTTCTAAATGATTCCAATTCCAAAAAAACAAAAATAGTGCTGTTAACGGAGACAGTAGTAGATCTATATGCACACTACTGTTCATACTACTGGAGACAGTAGTAGATCTATATGCACACTACTGTTCATACTACTGGAGACAATAGTATGTGACCAGATTCACAATAATTTGCTCACAAAATTTCAGCAGGCCTATAAACTAGGTCATTCAGCCACAGCTCTGGTCCATGTGATGGAGAGCTGGTACCGGGAATTAGACAGAGTCAGTTTGGTTGGGGTTGTTTTATTGGACTTCAGTGATGCTTTTGATTTGATCAACTGTGATTTACTAAGCTCCAAATTAAAATGGTATGGACTATCAACCAGATCCCTGTTTTTAATAAAAGACTAGTTAACCGAGTCAGTGAGTGTTTTACAATGGCTTGTTGTAAACATTTTTTTAAAGAAGTCTGTTTGGTATAGAGCGACTCAACTCTGGAATGAGTTGTCAAGAGAGTTGAAGGACTTGCCAAATACATATAGTTTTAAAAAGGCTCTGAAGTCTGTATGATGCATTCTTTTGTAGCAAGTATTTATTGTATTGTTATGTGCAGACACTATTGTGAACACTATGTAAACTATTACGTGTATGATGATACTCTATTAATGTGTAATATATGTTCAACAAAACTTAAAAAAATATCAGTGCCAAATATTGGCCAAATTTTCAATATCGGACCAATACAATATTTGGGGAAATCCTCCAATATCAACGACATCGCTGATAACAGATATTCTGTCCTTAATAGTGAGTAGAGTTCTGTGACTGGAAGGAAGGAAGAAGAACAAAGTAGGAAATGCACGTTTCCTTTGTCAGGCCAGTTCTATGTAAATAAAAGTGCAGTTAGAAAACAGCCCAGTCTGTTTGTGTTGAAACATTGATCATTGTATCTCCTCGCAGCTCTCACCGCCCCCTGGAGGAGATCAATGCGCCCTGCGCGTGTCCACACTCACACATGTGCACACACACGCACAGACACACACACACACACACAAGCGCACTCACACACTCACACACTCACACACACACACAGACGCACTCACACACACACACACACACACACAAACACACACACGCACTCACACACACACACACACACACACTCACACACACCACACACACCACTCACACACACACACAGACGCACACACACACACACACGTTGACAGTGGGCAGAGCTTGTGCCGGAGCAGAGCACGTGTTTATTGATGGATGGAGTGAGGGGCTGGGGGGCACAGCTGGCAGACTGTGGTTAATAACAGCAGTGCACTGGCTCTCAGTGTCCACTCCTGTTAATGCACAATGACCATTAGATTGTGTAACACTTGATGGCTGTCCATCGCTTTGTCAAGTTGCTTTTTAAAAATCAATCAGCGGTCTGAGCCTCTGTAGTGAGAGTGTCTTTTGAGTTTCACGGACAATTCCTAAAGGAATAACACAGGGTTAAATAGTGATGAATGCAACACAGAGATCCATGTGAGTAACAGATTTCTAATTCACTTTTTCACTTTGCAGTTTTGAGTAAAATTGGCCATATTGATGAAATGATGACAATATTAACGCTACACATTCAGACTGTGTTATTTATCTGTTGGCAATAAACAACTAATCCTGTCTTACTACTTGAAAAAGTAGTAGTAAGCTTATTTCAATAGTAATGTGAACCTACTAGAGATCGACCGATATTTTCATGGCCAAAGCGGATACAGATTGTTTAGAATCCAGAGAAACTGATGGCCGATAAACAAGGCTGATTTTGATTATTTTCCCTAAATTATATAATTTGAAATGACTCATCCACAAATCTGTTTTACTACAAAGTGGATACGAGAGCTGTGTAGTCACATTTTGTGCAGTGTCCTCTTCACACTAAAGTGTTCAAATAAAGCGTTATGCATATTCTTTAGGCATCTGGTTGACCCAAACTAAATATGGGCCTTTGCAAGAGATTTAAAGCCAATTCAAAGCCAATATTCTCAAAAGTGCAAATATCAACCTGATATATCACCAGCCAATAGATCTACTACTCACAATAGTGCATTGTACTGTGGTAATTGTGTGAGATACTGTGTACAGTGACATGTGGCTGTGGATACAACATAAACGGTGTGCAGTGATGTGTGTCACTGTCTTTGTTCACCTTATCAGCTTCATATAGTGTCTTAAATCACTTGCAATTTAAAATTACATTTATGCAGATTTTTCTGTGCTCTATTAGACCATGGTATTGTTTATCCAAATAATAACTTAAGAAATATTTACTCCGCCAGATCTGTGACAGCACATGTCACCTTAATATAGGCCACAGTTCTCTTCATGTTGTTTTTTGTTTGTATTTTACAGTTACCATGTTAAAGGCTTATCATGTAAACAGTCAGTGCCCCGTACAGGCTAAAGTATATTTTATATATTTGACTAGTGTAATTAGGGGTTATTGTAGAAATACAAGTTAAGCCCATTGCTGCTATGATGATGATCAAACTGAGCCCTATCATTTCCCTTTTGTGTCTCTGTGTGCACAGGTACCACAGCCAAACATGTGGTGTTTTTGGCGGGAAACACGGCGAAGCACGGCCTGCGCTGCAAAGCCTGCAAGATGAGCCTCCACCACAAGTGTGAGAATGGAGTGGGGCAACAGCGCTGTATGGGCAAACTGGTGAGTGCTGTGTGAGGGCGGGAGGAAATCTAACATGTAAACACACACATGTTTACATCAGTATGGTCCAGTGCACTATTTGTTGATTATTTGCGGACATGAGCACTCCATGATTCACACTGTAGTAATTTTTTTTTTCCTTGAAGAGCCTGTACCAAATTTTTCCCATGTATTTGAGCAAAATTCACCTTGCTGGAGTAAAGATATATCATATAAGCCTCTCTCGAGGTAAAAATTTAACCACTGTGGCAAGGCAGGTTTATTTGTATAACACAATTTGTACATTTAAAGTACTTTACAGAATAAGAAAGACATTAAAATCACAATACAAACAAATCAAAACATAAATAATCATCATAAAATAAACATTAAAAGAGAAGAGTGCAAAATAAAAAACTTTCAGTTATATACACAGATAAACAGAACTGTTTGAGCTTAGAATTAAACATTGTCAAAGTAGTTGCTAGTTGTTGTTAGCTTTACCATCACTGCAACACTCTGATCTGATCAGTGAGAGTCGTGAAAAGTGCTTATAAACTCAGCACAGTGAAGAATTACAATAGTCGGAATGCAAGTGAGGAATAACTTTGTAAATCATTTAAAATGAACTAGTTCTGTTTTTCACGTTTTTTCACGTTTTTAGATAGTTAAAACTCCATAGTTCAAAGTCATATAACGTGACCTGTTTGAGGAGGTACAGTGAGCACAAAAGCGTGTCTTCCAGGTTCTGTTTGATTCTGTAGCTTCGACTCTGCAAACGTGTCAATCTTTCAGGATGCAAAATAGTGAATATTTGCTGCAGACACACTGGCGTCTAACTGGCAGAGCAGAGCTGGCTGTGCGATGTGCTTATTCAGAAATCACACTTCCTCGTCAGTGTCGCTTATATCATCACTGTCTGTGGGTTAGATAATCTGAATGCACTGCAGCACTCTCCAGCAGGACCTGACCTGTTCTTCACAACTGTGGAGTATGGCCATTAGGGCCACAGCGATTAGTGTCCACGCAAGGCACAGTATACAGGAACACATTACTTTGACTATCATTTATTGACTTTTGACTGATATACAGTGAAAGATTCCAGGCAAAGCAATAACCATTCTCAAAACATTTTACATTAAAAAAAATTGTCTTACCCAGGCACAGATATATTGTATAAACAGCTCTTGAGATCAAAATATGTCAGCTGTGTGCTGTCTGCATCTAATTAGAAAGCATTTTATTCTCCGATAATCAGTAAATGGGCGTTAGCGTGCATGAGAAAACTCGCACTGGTGGTCTCTGAGAGTTGCAAAAAGTGCTGATAAACTCATAAGGTAAGTGAGGAATAACTTTGGACAACTGCAAAGCTTTTAAAATGAACTAGTTTTGTTTTTCATGTTTTTTAGACAGTAAAAATCTGGTACAGCGCCTTTAAGGAAACATTAAACCATTCAGCCCGGCCTCACATGAACTCACATCTTGTTGGGTTGTGTTTTGGGGACATCACATTGACTTGCCTACATTTCCTGGAAACTGATCCTTGGGTTTACTATAATTACTACTAGTCTCACCTTAACCTACACTCTACCTTAACCTAAATTTGACTGTAAAGTGCGTTGTTGATCTAATCAGTGTTGAATGAAGTACTCAATTTTGTTACTTAAGTAAAAGTACAGTTACAGAGGTAAAAAGTTACTGTACTTTAAGAGTAAAAAGTAAAAGTATTTCACACAAGTGTTAAATGTAGTGATATTGATTAAAATGATTCATATTTTGGTCAGCAGTAACAATACAAATCAATTTATAAATTTTTCTTCTGAATGTTGTGTATTTATTTTTGTTTGGTCAAAGCTGAAGCTTGAACTCGAAACCTTTTGTCAGGATGTTACCACAAACATGGTAAAAATAACCCCTCAAATCATATGAAAAGTACTTTTTACTTTTCAGTCCAGTTCAAAATGTAGTGGAGTAGAAAGCCTGCTCTCAAATGTAGTAAAAGTAAAAAGTATCCACTGTAAAATGTACTTAAGTAAAGTACAAATACCTAAAGATTCTACTTAAGTACAATACTTTACTACTTTTGCTTCGTTCGTCCACCATTAGATCTAATAGTGTACGATTTACCTCATCAGAAGGGATGCATGTATACAGATTTGAGTGCCCACAATGTGAGTAATACCTGCCCATTCACACACCAGAATACACACACATGAAGCCGTGCACAACAGTCATTTTTGCAACCAATGACATATAGCTCCCTTTATGTAATGCTTCTATCTTTTCACTGCAATAGAATGTGTAAAAAGGAGGAGTCTGTATTTTGATGTATTGGGCGCACACATTTGGATGTTTCCTTACATGAATATAAAAAAGCAATTTATGTTTGCGGAATGAAAAGATAAGACACACTGTTGTACTGGGATGTGGTATGTGTAATGAGTAATATTGTGTCAAACTGAAGCCAGTGCACATTCGTCACTCTGCCGTCTCCTGCCTTCACTCTGTCTAATCAATACTCCATTATATTCTGAGATTACGCCTTTTTTTTTTTTAAGGTTTTGTCAGCCGACTATATGAGATCAGCTGGATTAATATTAAGTGCCTCTTTTCAAAACAAAGCTCTGTCTACTACAGTATTATACAGTGCACGCCACATAGCCTGGTGAGTGTTTGTTTACATTACCTAAGCCAGTGGCGAGGCCTTATTAAGTATTTATTTGACACTAAAATAAGCATCCCTTGAGCTCAAACAGAGAGGCGTCACTTTAACTGGAGTGAACTCATTAATAAAAAGGTTAAGAGAGCATACTTCTGCCTCACCTGGCAACCAACAGCCAGTTCCCAGCATGCACTTCACCCCCAGCTGGCTGCACACATCACAAAGGCACTTACATAAGTTGCAATATATGTATCAACATGTAGGGCCAGTTCAAGCGTTCCTCAAGATGTGCTTTGCTTTCCTATAGAACAGAAATGCAGTAGTGGATGTAGTACTCAGTTTTATTACTTAAGTAAAAGTACAGATACAGAGGTAAAAGTATCACATAAAAAAAATCTAATTAAGTAAAAGTATTTAAGTACTAGTTTAAAAATGTACTTTAAGAGTAAAAAGCAAAAGTATTTCATACAAGTGTTGTTAATTTGTTAAAGTGTAAATGTAGCGATATTCATTAAAATGATACATATTTTGGTCAACAGTAACAATACGAATCAATTCCTAAATTTTTCTTGTAAATTTTGTGTATTTATTTTTGTTTGCTCAAAGCTGAAGCTTGAACTCAAAAACTTTAGTCAGGATGTTTCCACGAACATGATAAAAATAACCCCTCAAATCAAATGAAAAGTACTTTTTACTTTTCAGTCCAGTTCAAAAATGTAGTGGTAAGTAGAAAGTACAGATACCTACTCTCAAATGTAGTGAAGTAAAAGTAAAAAGTATGTGATTCAGTTTAAGTTGTACATTTTTATGTTTTGGTCTTGACACAAACTCAATAATGTGTGAAATTATTTTGCACATATTGATCCATCTTCCAAACAACTGGTGAAATGAAAATGAAAAGCAGCTGATAAGGCAGAAGTCACTCTTCTCCTAAAGCATAAACATCCACTGTATGATGTAACTTAATAATCTCTTTGCTGTTGCTCCCTAAGCCAACAAAAACAAACCCGACCATGATCCATGTCCAACTTTAGGATCAGTCTGATTTGGAGCTGTAGTCCACTGGGGAAACGTCCTTTTTTATGCTCGACCTCTCAACCTCAGTTTCCACTCCCAGGGCACAGACAAGGACTGGGTTCCACCAAATCTATACGTTACAGTGTGTCAGAGGGCGCTGTTAAATCCTCCTTTAAATGGGATCATGAGTCAAACTGATGATTGCTACTTGGCTCTAACTTTTGTGATTTCTCTCTAAAAAAACGCCCTACCACAGCATGTTCCAGTGGTGTATGTACGGTCATGTGTGATAATGGTAAAGTCCCATGTCTGTCTCCCAGCCACAAGAGCGCTCTGATATCTCACTAGTGTGTGGGGACAGATTGTAAAATGCACTGACTGAAGTACCGTATAGTCTTGTAAATTATTCCGTAAGTGTGCTTTGCGTGAGAAGTAAAGTCACTGTTAAATTGTTAAGTATGATTCATTCAATTCAACTTTATTTCTATAGCACATTTAAATACAACTCAAGGTGCCCAAAGTGCTTCACACAAAAGTCAACAAAAAAACAAATATACAGATAATACGACACATAGGCAAAGAACAGAATAAAACACCAACTTTATATTTGTTTATATTGTTACAAATTTTATCTTCACTTTTTTTCTTTGGCATTTTGAATTGATTTGGAATAATTTGTGGTTTATTGCTTATTGTGATTTTGACATTGTAATATTTTAAGTTAAAGATGCGCTACATCCTTGTCTCCATGGAGATGGTATTGCCTGGGATGTTCCACTATATGGTAATGGACATATCTATCTAGTATTTCATGTTTTAATTGTGCAAAAATCTTGAAAATATGCTGTTCTTCCTGTGGGCTCAACTTTCAACAGATCTGACCTGTAACTTGGCCTGGTGGTGCCTTCTGTTTGTCTCTATGAGGACAGATAAGTTAAATATTATACTGTGGAACATTCTAGGAGAAACAGTAATACCTCCATGGATACAAGCACACGATGGACCCTCCACCAGAAAATGTTACACAGTCCTTGCCTGGCAAATCCAGAATATCTCTCTGTACCAGACTGATTGATATCAGTCTGGTTCCCACGTCCTCCGTTGCCTCTCAAGCCCACTCAGACGTGATGGTGATTTGGATTTTTTCAGTGGCACATATGAAACGAAGGAGCTCATTGGTCATCTGTGATTTACAAATAAAGTCAAATTTCTCTCACCTCAGATTAACAGAGTTTAGTGCTTTGCTCATTGATTCTGCAGAAGTCCACAATGTTTGTCAGCCCCCTGTGATATGTTTTTTCCATTATTTTTTCTGATACGGACAGACCATGCGTGTCCCTGATTGGCTAATCCACCTGTCAATCATGCCCATTCACCGGTGACCGGACTCACATCTTCATGAAGTATTGATGAAGTGTGTATTCTGGATCCCAGGCAAACACCGTCCACCTTTAAAATGTGGATATTTTAACAGATGACCCATGTGACTGCTGAATGTTTGTAAAGGTGCTTCTTTTTGTCTCTCCGCTCAGCCAAAAGGATTCAGGAGGTACTACAGCTCTCCACTGCTGATTCAGGAACAGTATGGATGCATCAAGGAAGTTATGCCCATCGGTAAACACACCTACTCATTTTGTATTTCTTTATTTTTTATGAGAAATGCCGCTTTGATACTTCAGAGATTAAAAAAAAGTTGGCCAGTATCAGTATTAGTGTCTGAGTGTTAGATTTCAGTTAAGAATATGAATCTTTCGGTAGTTAGTTTGACTTGTGTGCAGTGTAGACCTGGTTTAAATCCTGTCTCTGGTCTCTCCCCGGTCTCGTGGTGAAGCCTGTGGGAATAAGGTGGACCCGGTGTACGAGGCGCTGAGGTTCGGTACTTCACTGGCGCAGAAGGCCAAGAGGGCGAGCGGCTCGGAAACACCTCACCACAACTCGGTACCAATATTAGCTTACATATACACCAACACATCTACGAGCTTCACAACCAAGGGAAAACATTACAGAAACATTTCTACATTACTATCTACATTGCTTATGAATTTAAACTATATCTTTTGAATTGTTTTCAGTTGTTTAATCTCTGAATTGAGTCTCTGATTTACGCACAAGACTGAGGGATAATCTAACTTTAATTAAATACTTTAATCTACCCAAGAGTGTGCATCTCCCAAAGGTGTGGACTTGTAAGGAGTGTCTTGTGTTCTAGTCAGACTCACCTGAATCACCATTTTGATGACAGCGTTAGTCAAAATGTTTCACACCAAGTACCACCAGATAAATTGGCTTTCTGAGTACCTCCAAATCACCAAACACAGAACTGATCAGGCCTAATGTCGGGTTAAACGTGGTGTACAGTTAAACTAAACAAGGTTCAAAATGACTAAACTATGACAAGGCTAGTTCTAAATTATGATTAACCCTATGGAGGACTAAAACGGGTACCGCAGTTTGAGACGCTTGATGCTTCATTTTATATGGTCAAACTATAACGCTTCTCTCTATGTGTGATCAGGGCTTTTTTCAAGTTGGACCATTTACAAAATTCTGAATAGCAAAAAACAAGCTATACTGTGTAATTTGACTTGAAAGGACTTACACTAGCCATAGACTTACTAGAGACAATGACTTGGTCCCACCTCGCCATCTCCACAAAGAGCCTTAAAATAAATGAGCAGGTCAGAGCTAAGTGAAAGACTTATCAGACTAATCTGTCATACTGTGGATTGTCTGGACAGATAAAACCACAGAGAAGCCGTATACACTACCAATAAAGGCATAGTCCTCCAAGACAGTGCGCAGTGATGGGAGGAACACACACTCCTTTTCTAGAATGAGTGGACATTATATAAGGCACTAATTCTCTTAGATTAGATTAGGCTGTTTATGCCATCTGGGCAGAGTCATGAGAGGACTGGGGCCACTTGGACTGTCCTGTGCAGCTGTTAGTGAATGGGCGTGTGCGTGGAGCCTCTTACAAACAAGCCCATCAGGGGTTATGGTAATAGTTTACAAATGTGCGTCTAAAGCAGCACATTTGTTCAGTGAAGAAAGGCCAGCCAATGTGATTAAGATAATGTCGTGTTTAGGATAAAGTTATATAACAAAGCTCTCCGTGTGTGTGCAGCTGAGTGACTTGGACAATGTTCCGGAGGAGGTGGTGGCACACAGCAGTAAGCAGGAGCTGTTCAGGAAACACAGTGATGACGGTAAGTGACAGGAGGACAAATACTTGGTTTTTGGTCAATCTTGTCTCAAAATCCAAGTGTGTTTTCTTCTGCAGAAGAAAAACAAAGAAGATATCAGAGCAAGTTTCTGCAGTTTGATGAAAGTGAATGGGTCGTAGAGCTGCCAGATTTACCACAGTTCAAATCAATATGGTCACAATTAGGAAAGGATGCAAAAATCCTGTCTTAGCAGAGACTAACCCTGTAGTTTTGTTAGCTCCTGATCATGTTTAATGTGCACATAACTGCACCTCTCCTCTAGATTGCACTATGATACTTTCAGACCTACAGGGGTGACAGTATTCACTCATTGTTATTAAATAAAACAAGTCTTTGTTTAATTTGTGATACTTAATTTTGACATTTCTCTTCTATATTTCCCTTTAATAGTGTTTTTCATGTTTTAGTTTTCACAGTTTTGGAGAATGGAATGGAGCATTACCTCCCACCTGAGAGAGGATACAACGATTCAGTGGTAGGTATCCACTTTCACTGTTACTTTCGAACCATTTACATGAAGCCTTTTCAGATGGATCATTTAATTATATTTTGTAATGGTTACATCTATAACAACTATTTAACTAACTTATAAACTTATAAAAGAAAATAAATGTAAAAATACAGTATGCTTTCATGTTGATAAAATGAGGTTCATGCACAAATACAATTAGATTACTAACTCTTAAAAGTTCCATCCATTACCACTATTACTAATTTACTCAAACCTCGACATTGTAAATAATGAGTCTGAGAACTAACACACAGTCAGTTTGTTATGGGTTCATTCCCCCTTCTCCCCCAAACACGCCCCTACAGACTCATCCATGTGGTGAGATTTTCCAAGACTGGGATGGAAACAGCCCCTTCCTGTTGTCTGTAGCAGATTATATCCAGGCTGACTGATATGGTGTGGCCCTGACCCCGGCTTTGGCTCTGGATAGCTGTGTCCAGAAGCGGTGCAGCATGCTGAAAGACACCATTACAACACTCCCTGCTTTATAAGAACGAACATCCAATTATCTGAATCAATCATCTTCTTGGGTGGCTTCATTTGAGGGAGATTCACTATCAATGTACATACACACAACTATTCAGTTTAAACAGTTTAGTCTTTTGTCAGGAGTGGAAAAAGACCATAGATGCACTAGTATAAACACCAAAATCATCAAATCCCCATACAAGGCCGCAATGGCGCACCTCTCTGCTTGGACCGAGCACAGCTGGAAGTGGGCAGTTTGTCTGTCAGCCGACGGTTCCATTAACGGTGAATGGTGGAGGCGCAGATGGAGGCTTGGCGGGGTGGTCAGCTGAGAAAAATGCTTCAAAAAACAGCCCCTGCACCAGCAAAAGGACGGGCGATCCAAAAGACAGAGGAGCACAGCCATCTGCTCACACAAAGCAGAGACGGGCTGGGAACAGGGAGCGATTCATCGTGTGGAGAAGTGTGATGTCATCTCAGCTGCAGCCTCCTCTGTTGTAGGGGACAACTTGTTTTGTCATTGGTTTCTTCGGCAGTGCCCAAAGCATTGTACCTGTGATTAATTGTTAATGAGGTACTCAAACCTCCAACTGGGTACTCCTGAAAAAAGTGTAAGATTTAGAGGAGTGATGGGTGCTGATAATGTGGCACCCTATAGTCCAACTTGTAATAAAACAGTCTCCAGTGCAATGGACATAGTCGTTTGGCAGCTTTTAGTTCTGATGCCCTTCCGATCACACTTACCAGCAAACGTCCTTGTCAAAGCCTGATCTCATCAGATCTCAGAAGCTAAGCAAGGCCGGACCAGGTCAGTGCTTGGATGGGAGACTGCTGCACTTCAGCCACGTTGCCTAGTATGAAAGTGGTGTGTGTGTGTGACTGTTGTGGTGGTCGGAAGGGGCCGATGGCACAGATTTGGAGTTTCACTTCTGTCAGTCGATACCGATATCAGTGAAAATTCTCGATAACCGATAAACCATCCCTGCTCTCCAATCTACAGAACACATTGTTGTCTTCTGTGATAGACTGCCCCACTTGTTGTTGTGATGAGGGCACAGAGGCACTTAAGCTTTACCTCGGCTCATTCATCGGACACTTTATATGTTCTCGGCCTGGTCATATAGTACCAACACATTTAACATGTGCTAATGCTTTAATTTCCGAAAACACTAAAGCTATCAAACCCTGTGTCTCTTTTTTAATTGTTTTTACACCTCTCAACTTCCTCCACACCCACAAGCTCAAGAGAAAGTGCGAAAGCAGAGATCCCACTGTTCCCACTGTGTCATCACGGCACTGAAAGCAGATTGACTGTGAACTTGTGGCAGTAAACAAGGCTTTATAACTTATGTGATACTCAAAACTATAACTACTAAAACACAGTATTGTTAAAATACTTTATATTAAGCATATATATATAAGCACCAAGTTACTGTATTTCTTGTTTGATCGTATGGAAATTCCTGCTCTTGTAACTTGTACAAATATAGTGGTTATAGATTAAAACAAACACGTGTTTAAAAGAATATTGTTGTTGGGATTTCCTGTTAACTGAACAAAAACAAAGCAAAGGATTACGGATCATGTAACCCAACAGTAGCTAAATTGGTAGATCCGAAGGTCTTAATCCACCTCGCCCTTAGTGTCTGCATACACTGGTATATGAATGTGTGAATGGGTGAGTGGTTCCTTGATGTAAAGCGCTTTGAGTGCCTTAAAGGTGGAAAAGTGCTATAAAAAAATGACCATGTACCATTTAGTTTCCTTCATTACTATGACAACAATGCACTTTGGTGTCCAGGACTCATAATGTAAGTTCATGATAACATTGTGACAGTTCAGAATACATTATTGCTATGTTACAGTGTTGTTTTATGCTCACTAACTTTGCTGTTACATGTGTGAATGTGTCCAGATGGAGCCCACTCAGCTTCACAGAGACGTCTTAAAACTGGACACATATGTGGCATTGTACAGCTACACTGCCCAGGAGAGCCACGACCTGGACGTCCAGTGAGTTATTTTTAAATTAAATTAAAATGTCTTCCAAATGCTCAAAAATCTCATTAAAAATCTAATTACTGAGTTATCTGATTACTCTAGTTATCTAGTTTTTCCTGGCAATGTAAATGTACCAGTCCTTCTGATTTTATCTACTGCTCTAGATGTTGAGATGAATTACCCTGAAGAAAAGTTGAAAATTATGAAACATTACCTACATGTAACTTTTTTTTTTTCTCTTTCAAAGCTTATTATAAATTTGACAGACAAGTAGTGGACGATGTTGAGTGTGGGGAAGTTGTGTGTCTGTGTACTTGGGTTTATTTTATAGATTTGATTACTGTGATAAGGATTTTAACAAGAATGCACTGCTACAAGAATCTCTTACAAAACCCCCTTTATTAGGCCGTTCTGTCCTTGATAATGTACTTAAATGGTCATAGTAAGCACTGGCAGCTCTCCACTGTGCAAGAAGCAAGAATACAAAGGGATCTAATTAGCCTCTCTTTCAGGCAGGAGTCCTCGTAGATTCATTCTCTGGAGCGGCCTCATTAAAATCACCTGTGAGATTCTATTAATATCAGTCAATCTAGGCTTTGAGGGACGAGGGCGTTTCAGATTTAGTCCACAGAGCTCCCACTGTACAGAAGCAACATCACAGATCAGGGCTCAACTTCACATCCACAACTTCCATACTTTTACTACTGAACAATACATTTTACAGTGTAACAGTGCTTGAGTAAAAGTTTAGGTTACAGAAGCGTTATATTAAGTCATTTAAACATTTGTGTTTCTTGAACAATATGAAATGATTTACAAAGTACCGGATTTCGTGTGTTATTTAATGTTTTGTCCTTCCAGTTAGATTGCTCAAATAAACTAAATGAAAACTTGTGTGTTATAACAAGACAGTCACTCTTACTTAAGCAGTAGTTCCCCCAAATACTTTTATTTACTCTTGTTTGAGTAATTTAAAAAAATAAAAAAAGATGACTATCTTTGAAACCTTTTCTGCCTAGCTTCATTTTACTTGTCCTTGCATGATATTATTTGAAGAAACAGTATTTCTTGAGTCCAATGAGTTGTGTGTTGGTAATCAAAGGAAACTTATCATTCACTGCTGTTCTTGTTCATGCTGGTTTTCTATTCTAATGTATTCACATCATTGTGTTTTTATAATTCAACTCAAAAACACAATAGAAAATGAAGTGCCTGATGGCTTTTGTTTTTCCTGATCAGAAACCTGCATATGATTAAACACACTGTGTAATCATTCAAGATCGGAAAGTACTATATTCCACATGTTTTCAGTGTATTTGTTAAGCAGATACAGGCAAATTAAAGCATATCTTTAACGACTTATCTGAAAGCCTTTTGTATTATTCCAGAGCTGGAGACAGAATTCTGTTGGCTGACGACTCTAATGATGACTGGTGGAAAGTGAGTGGAAAGTTTTACACATTTACACATTCTGTGCATATAGTAATTTTATTTTATACGCACAGATACACATCAAAAATGCTTTGAAAAACACACACCTTACAGATCTGACCTGTAACTTGGCCTAGTTCTGTCACCTGCTTGTCCCATTAGGATCAATAAGTTTAAATCTATGTTCATTACAAAGCAGAAAATGATAAATGATATAAATGATCCACAGCCAAATCCAAAATTACAGACAGTGCCAGAGGCTGGGTCACAGATGTAAAGACAAAAGGCCAGAGACTCATGGGCACAGCGACCTCTCCTCCATTTTGATTCTGTGCCTTGACATTCATGTGTATACACTGTATCAAAATGTAAAAAAAACTGGATAGTACAATAATATCTCTTTGTGTTTGTTTTAGGGGGTGATTGAGGACAGGATTGGCTATTTCCCAGCAGCCTTTGCTCACCAGGTGCGGGGCGGAGACCAGGTGTACAGGTGTAACAGGACGTTCATTGGTTGCAAAGAGCAAGGCCAGATCACCCTGAAGGAAGGACAGGTACTCAGTCCTTTTACTATTCAGAGAAAGAGCCTTAATTGTGTAATTCAGTTAAAAATGAAAACTTTTGGCTGAATTTTTTTAAGGATGTGTCAGAAGAACAATGACGATTTAGCTTTATACATGCAGAAAGTATGGTTTAAATAAAATTTGTTACATAGTCTGTTTATGTAAACTCATTGCTATGTTTACTGAAAAATATGATTTATAATTCATCATTTATATTCTTCTGGCTGAATTTGAGCCAAATTCCAGCCTTCCCACAGTGCTATGGGGCATGTGAGGACACTGTACTCCCTGGTGGAGATGAGACCCCCAGATTTCCATTTTCTGTAGTTTGGTCTTTGGGGGCTAATCTACTTTGGAATGATTAGTTTATGGAAAAAGTTGTTGTTTTTATAAGAAAGTATAAAAGGGTGGTTAACTAGTTTTCAAACGCTTTTAGTCTTTGTGCAGCTACATTACATAATTATGCATTTTTATTAAGATGATCAGTGAATACTTAATTCCTATCCTAACCTCCAGTAATTCTAATCATATTTTGATCATAATCATAATTATTAACTGGAGTACACAGACTCTAAAACACTTGGCAAACGACATTTTATATCAAAGACAGTGACAAAATCAAAATGTCTAAAAAGAATAAACAATTTTGGATTTTTATCAATAATACACTTTAAGGGCCCATGTTACTCTATTTTCTGATCTATGTTATGATGTTGTTTCCTTATTAGAAACATACCCAGAGTTGTGTTTTGTTTCATTCACACATGTTTAACGCACAAACCCTGCATATTTAGGCAGTTCTTCTCTCAAACACTCTGTTCCACCTTGTGATGTCATATGGTAATACAGGAAGTGCTCCTCTGTGTTTTTAAATCCCACACATCTTCACTACAATCATTTGGATGATTTCAGCCCTGAAATAGCCTATTTCTTCTGAACAAAAGGCAAAAGGAAGCTGTTAACTTGAAACCTACTATTACATGACATCACAAGGTGGAACAGAGCATTTTGAGCTTTGAAGGTGTAGACAGACTAATAATGCTGGATTATGCAAACGTGTGAATGAAACAAAACACAACTCCGGGTATGTTTTTGAGTCCATTTTGTGTAAAGGACCTTTAAATATTCTCTGTCTGTAAGTCTTAAGTTACCATATTTCCATACTATATTTTTTATTTGAATGTACATTCCTAAAATAATATTTAGTTGCCCATCCCTCTTGTTGGTCCAGATCTGTGTGAGCAGTGAACCGGAGCACAACGGCTTCATCCGAGTGGCAAGTGGCAAAAGGAGAGGCTACGTCCCGTGTGATGTTTTGGAGACGATCTGAGAAGAAGACCCACACAAAGGACTGCTCCTGCTCCTGAGATGGCTCTATTCCGGCTCTAAACGGACTGGCTTTTTAAAATCTCACTTTGTTTAAGAAGACGAGATGATTTTGAATGGCCAGCGGAACTCAAAATGGCACCTTTAAACAGGAAGCTAAGCCCATGATTATAGCTGTATAATTTATTGAGATAAGACCCAAGAAGATAGAGTTGGTGGTCCAGTTGGATAAATATAGTGGGATAATTGACCTTACTACTAAAATAACTTCAGGAGGTTAATTCATTCTTTTGGGTATGTTTGCCTCACTTTGGTTAAGAAGATTTATTTACTATTTTGGGAGGTATCTGGTAATTCAGTCACATTATGTTTATAAATACAAATAAGCAAAAATCTGAGTGACAAATTGTCTTCAACATGCTATTCGTGGATAATGAAATATTAGCACTGTTGCCATAGTAATTAACAATCAAAAACTAACTATATCTTTTGATCTGCAGTACTCAGAATGGGTCCTTTAAACAGGAAACTGAAACCCATTAAAATAGCTGGATAATTTATTGAGATGAGGCTTAGGAAGAATTTTTTGTTGTCAGGTTGGATAAATATAGTGAAATAATTAACTATACTAATAATATAATTTGAGAAGGTTAATTTGTGACTTGTTCTTTTGGGTCAAGAAAATACCAAGCTCCTCCCACCTCCATCTACGTGTGGGAAATCCTTGCATTCTAGAATCTGAAAACAATAAAAATATGCATGCAATGCATTTACAATTAACGTTTATTTTTCATCATTAAAATGGTGGTGACCATTTTGACATTCACAAATGGTTTGGTAAATGTGCTAACTGACTTCCTTGATTTTAGAGGAGCCAGCTGGCTATAAGGTGAGACAGAACAGTTAGCTTAAGTAACTATATTGATTTAAAATGTCATAACCTTATATTGCATTTATGTCATCAGATACAAAGAAGACAAGTTAAATATAGCTTTTACTGATCTCCCTTTTCTTTATGTTATAATTTGGTGATTTGATTCTCAAGATGATTATCTCATCAAAAAGCAGAATGAGAATCACATGAGTCTCTCATTTAGGTTGCCAGTTTCAGTGCTGAAATCCAGTTGGTTTACCTAATGTCTGATCTGAATGATCTCTACCTAAACCCCCAGCACCTGCAGTCAATTGTTAACCAGTGCTAGTGCAGCCTCTGCAGCTCAGTGAGTGAATTCTGGAGGTTCTGAGCTTTCACATGAGACTTGCCTGTCCATATACTGAGAAAATCGTGTATGTGTACTTTATCTGTAGGTTTAGACAGTGGCATCCAGGTTTAGTCATGATCGTAGTACCTATTAAACAGCAAGAGCACAGGCTGTATACAGTTGAGTGGTATGCCATTAATAAAGCACAAGTCTGGTTTACGTTTTGTAGAGATTCACTGTGGAATTCAAATGGTGTTTTAGTTTGTGGTGGAGCGAGAACTGTGATTCATAATGTTTGGTTGGTAACACATTTACAAAAATTGTAAATGGGAGCAAGAATCTAATCAATCACTTAGCATGCCGTTTACAGCCAGTACACGGTTAATATGTGATCCCTAAACTAAAATGTTACTGTTTGGTTATGTTGGAGTACTACTGGAGACATATCTGGGATGAGTTAACAGCTGTATTTCCTTCATTAAGACTTTGACTGTACAGTGTCTGCCATACCAGGGAGGAGGTGTTCTGCATGTGTTTTCTCGAAGTACATAATAACACGGGCGTTTGTGTACAGAAATCTGCTTTTATAATAACTGCATTTATAGCATGATGTATAGAGACAATACTGACCTGCACTGAGCTTTTTGAAAACAGACATTGTTCTATTGTACATATGTATAAGAATAAAACGTTTCTTTGTTACATTATTTCGATCTGTGTTGTAATTGTGCTGCTGTGTTCTAGTACAATTTCTCTGTTGTCAATAGTATATGGCAACTTGTGGTAACCTTATGAGTAACAGCTCCTTTCTGCCGTCTCAGAAATATGTGAGATTACAGCTCCCCCTACTGGTGCCCTAACTACAATAGCTGGTCCTAAAATGTTGCTACAAATTGGCATGGCGAGGTAACACAGACACATGTGAACTATGCTCACATGCTGATAGTAGTCTCATTTTCTACTTTGTAACATAAACGTATCAAGTAAATTAGGACTGATTTAGCAGCTAGTGTATGTTAATAATCCATTGTTATAGTTCAAATGAAAGTGCCTATGACAGGTTGAACTACTAATTTTACTAAAGCACAGTAAAGATAATTATATTTAGGATTTTACTAAAAATGTTTTTAAAAATGTCCCAGTTTGTCAACTTTTTAGGTTTCAAATCAAATAAACAGATAACACAACATATAGGCAAAGAAGATTCAAACAATAAAACACCAAGATGCCAGGGAGAAGAGGTGGGTTTTCAGTCTAGTCTTAAACTGACTTAAAGACTGAGAGGATCTGACAGAGGGAGGGGGTCCAACACTGGTCCAAAACTCCTTAACATAAACAAATTATTATTTGACAACATTATAAGAAAACACCTTCATTTAGTTGAAATAATATTTCAAGTATCTATAACGTTTACATGTGTCTTACGTGTAAACTTTTGGATAGAATTTCCCCTAGCGTAACATCAATATGGAACCCTCTAAAACAGATTCCTTCTCTTCCTGTAATTGTCAACATATTTTTCAACTTTTCTTCACAAATTGCATAAATATTAGGTAACTAAAACCACATATTTACATGACCACATGTAATTCATTTAAACGTGCACTAAGTAACTTTTCTGTTACAGGGTCGGCCACACGTTGCCTCGGTGGAGGTGTTATTGCTTTGTCTGGAGTTGTCCACAGTATGGCAATAAATGTAATAAATGTAAATATCTCTCTGGAGACAAGCAAGTGATTATGCCGAGCTAGATTACAGGTCACATCCATGGAGAGGTGACCCCGCTCACAGTAAGAATGCATGTTGTTCAAGGCATTTTTGAGGAATAAAAACACCAGTGATTGAACACACGACTTACATTTAAGTTTTATGGCGCACTGCAGAACAACCGAGCTAGACAACACAATGGAGCGCAACAGCCCCGCCCACTGAACTGAGAGCTGACAGTGTTGTGTGTGCTGTTGTTTCTGCTGTGTCATGAGAAGATGAGAAGTGACTATGGAAAACTATTGATAACTTACGGTCTTTTACGGTGGGTTGCAGAGGTGTGTGTGTGTGTGTGTGTGTGTGTGTGTGTGTGTGGTGTGTTTGTGTGTGTGTGTGTGTGTGTGTGTATGGACATGTATTTCAAATGATCAAACTTACAGTCGTTAAAAACAATCCCACATGCCCTTCCACCCAACCACCCTACCCCCACAACTGCCTGACCCCACACAATCATACAACACACAGAGACAGTCACACACACACACACACACACACACACTCACACACACACTAAAATGCATAAAGCTAGGTACAGATAAATAAGGCTGAATACAGGTGAGAGATGAGGCGGAAACACCAACCCTCCACCAGCAGCCACACCCGACCACCGCTCCCTGCCCAGGTGTCTCCTACAGAGGAAACGCTGGGAGCCTAAAAGTGATAAAACAAAATGAGTTAAATGCTAAGAACTACAATATAAAAAAGCATCAAGAATATAATATAAAATAAATAAATATACTAAATACATGTAATAATAAACAAATTTAAAAAAAATTAAAAAAAAAAGTAAATTAACATAATATCAGCCGGACCAAAATGGTCCTATTTCACAGAGCAGGTTGAACTAACACTGAGTTTAATTCCTGACTCACAGTTATATAAATAAACCTTTTTCTATTTCATAACTCACCAGGATTCACAAATAGATTATTATTCATAAAGAGATAGAGTCAGGATTTTTCCAACAAGACTCGCTCAACAGACAGGGCCAACTCAGAGTTTGTTCACTTTGAGTTTAGCTGAGGAGACAAGCTGATCAATGGATCCCAGAAAAGAGGATTCACCATGGCAATGGTTAACCAGAGGAGGCCTCCACCTTAGAGGGACAGGAAGTCATGTGACTGTAGACAAGTTAAATCAGGTTCATATTATAAAATGGGGTGTTTATATATTATACTTTAATATAATCCTTTAATATAATATTGTCCATTAAAACACATAATTATTTTTTCACACTTACTCATTACATACTATTTAACTAAAGGTTTAGATATATACTTGTGTATTGGGACTGTAACTGTGTGTGTGTGTGTGTGTGTGTGTGTGTGTGTGTGTGTGTGTGTGTGTGTGTGTGTGTGTGTGTGTGTGTGTGTGTGTGACAGTCAAGTCAGTTTGGATTTTTGTGGTTTCTTCCAGATTTGATAAGGCCTCCATTTTGTTTTTAAGAGAGCTCATCAATATTTAGGGGAGAATTGTTTCTTTTTTCCAATTACAACTGAGGAGGGTTTCTGCTACCAGCTGCATTTTTAGGACATGCTTGTCATTAAACTCATTGCAGTGATGAGGCAAAACACAAAACAAATAAAAGTGAAGAAAAAGAAACAAAGAAATACAAAAATGAGTGGATGAGTTAAAACTGTATTCAGTCATGTTCTTGTTGACACTGTTTACAAAAAGCTCAAATGTTAAAGACATATTATCTGATAATGCACACAACATACAGTTTGACTGATCAGTTCAGTTCTCGTGTCACACTCTGTACTTCAGCACTATTTTCTGCAGTGAGTCAGGAAAACTTTTTTTCTTTACATGTTGCCACAGTTCTTCACCACTAACACTGTGAGTGAATTAGAGAAGCAACACAGTGTTGACATGACGTAAGTTTACATACTTACTTCATACTATACTTTCATGCAATTTACACCTGCACTTTGCACATAATCTCTCCATTCTTAGACCTGACGGAGGTGCACTGCTCCTTTGAATTTACTCTCCCTCATGAGAAAAGTTCAGCTCGTCTTTACACTTAACTATACAGGGAATCTCACCCTTTTGCCTTTTACTCGTCACTAACCCTAGACAGGATTTTCACCTAGTGACTGTTCGCTAAACAGCAGGGACTTTCACCCATTTGACTGTTTACAGCGAGTCACAACTAAAGTGTCATTTCACCCAGTGACTGTTTGGCAGTTAGCTATAGTGACTCTTATTTTTTTAACTTTAGTCTGGAGAATAAATTCATGTAGGTCCCAGTGCCTGATGTTATGTAGAGCAAAGTGTAGCACAACTAACCCCATGTTCACCTTTACGCAGTGTTCACATAATGTGATGTTTCAACATTCTCCATTCTGCACTTCAGAGCTGGTCTGTGACATGGTGATTTTTCCCTCACAATATTTACACTGAATTATATGCTTAAAATATAAGGACAGGTAGATTAGAAAAAAAACCCACTTGTCCACATTTGTCTGTGGACTACAGTTTGATTAGAGGCGGAGCTACAGTCATCGCTGGAGCTGGATGAGGGGCGGGGCTAGTGACAGCACAGCAGGGGGCAGGGGCGTCATAGGGGAGGGATCCATAGTGGCTTTCAGCTGTTTGATTCTTCTTCTGACGTCTCAAGTTGATCGCCTCCAACACTGTCAGTCTGATGTGTCTCAGAAGATGGTGTAAATGCAGAGGGCTCATGGCGGGCACTCCCCTCTCCAGTGTACGAGCTGACAACAGATGAAGCAAGTTTATTGGAAAATCCTGTTCTTCCGATTGGCTCTCATCTCACAACATGAGTACACAAACATTTCCATCACAGTAAAATAAACTACTTTTATATATGACATTAAATATATTTATTCAAGTAAGGCAACAATTAACTAAAGCCACTGATCTATTTTCTTGATATCAAGCTGATAACTAAATATTATACATTACAAACTGACACAAAATGTATGGAAGTGGATCATAAATTCACTTGAATCAGTTGAATCCTCTTCATTAAACCTTGTTTTAACTCTTTCTACTTCTGTGAATGGATAAGTGAACTGTCCAGTCAGAGCTCTCCTTCAGGAGCAGACTCTGGTTAAATTCAGAATTAGAGGAATAAAACCTGCTCTGCACCAGGTTAGGTTCACAGAGTTACCGTGGTGACTGACTCAGGGTTTAGATTAACTCTCTCTGTGTAACTGAAAACTCTGAGTTGACTTCTTTTCAGGGTTAACAAAGTCTGAGTTTGGACTAAACCTGCTTCTTGAAACAGGGCCTTGGCCTGCTAACCCTGTAGATTACAGGGTTAACAAGTCTGAGTTTGGACTAAACCTGCTTCTTGAAACAGGGCCTTGGCCTGCTAACCCTGTAGATTAGACCTCTACAAATTAGGAAATACATGTGATTCTTGTATTAGTTCAGCAGTTTTGTTTTCCTCCACATGTTATCTGCCTTGGACATGTTTAAAAATGTGCACCGTGAATTCAATCTTGTTTTTAAAGAGAATTCTGCGAAAATAATGACATTTGCATTAGTCCTTGAGAGAAGGTCCAAGTAAGTTTTGGCAGGGCCTTTCTTCTGTTGTGGAAATTATCTTTAAAATAATACCAAAACATACAAGAAGACTGTCTATGTTGGTTTATTACATTTGCACTGTTTAACAAACAGTCCCACTACTGACAGACAGAGGTTCTGCTGCAGTGGGCCCAGAGCAATGAGGTAACAAACCTTATATACTCTATGTGGCACAACCCCTCCCAAAGTCTACTTTACATCAAGCTTTTGTCCTTGGCCTTTGGCTAGGTTTCCTGTAGCCCAGAGGGGCTTATTAAGTACATGCAAAACTGATTCAACATCAAATGTGAAGTCAAACTATAGATATGCAAACAGGGCAGGTACGGATGGTATTCATGTTCCAGTGTCAGTAACACAAAACAAACAGTTCCCTGCCTCACCTTGCTCCTGATCTGCCTCGGTAAGACCACCTCAAGCCTGACATGGCTCTGCTACAAAACACACAATATTCAAACGTCTTTTATTTTTCAGCTGTTGTGAATCCATGGAGCTCACCAAAACAAAAGGTGAAGAACAAAAGCAACAATTAACTCTGCACTGTAGCACTGGGTTCCTTTGGCTTAGTCTTGACCTGGGTAGACCTGATGTAAAGATGCACTATGTAACATTTCTGGTGGAGGATTTGTTTGTTTCCATGAAGATGTCATTACCTGGAATGTTCCACAGTGTGGCATTAAATGTATCTATCATGGATTTATTTCATTACGTGCATTTTTTATTCTTCAAAACTCCCTCAAAAGACATATATTTCCACAGATCTGACCTGTAACTTGGCCAGGCCACATGCTTGTCTCCATGAAGATAAACATGTAGAATGTTATAACTGTGAAACATTACAGACAAAGATCTCCATCTTTATCTGTAATGTTCCATCTCCATGGAAACAAGAGATCCCACCCCCCACCAGAAAAGTTACATAGTATATCTTTAGACAAACCCTTTCTCATGTTAGTTGTAGTCACCAGTATAAACAGATATTGTGTAACCCAAGATATAAATTGGAGAACATGTATTAATTTTGAAAAGTTATGTAATTCTGAAAAGTAAAGTTAGACATTTGAAATCTTTCAGGATGGCACAAGCATTCCTGGCACTTGTTTGCTCTGGAAAAATAGTAGGAGGGTACATTCTGTCAAGTGTCACGTCCTGTCTCCCACTTAAGAGTTGTGAAAAGAACGTGCACCAGATTACATAGTAGTGCATATCTATGAAGGCACCATAGAAAGGCACTATTCTTATTATTGGTAGTACATTTTCTATCAAAGGTGGATAGTACTAAATTGTACTTTTAAGAGTCCACTTCCATAATATTATTTTAAAGTAACATTACTCTCACTTGAGTACAATATTTGCATGCTCTGCCCAAGTCTGTTTGCTATAGTAAAGTCATGGGCCATTTCATTTGAGTGCTGCATTATTTGGTTTTCTTTTTTATTTCTTGTAAATAGTCAGATTGTTTTGCACTCTTAAAATCTAACTGCATCCTTTATTCCTAAGTTTAAAGGTGCACTATGTAACTTTTCCAGTGGAAGGTCTGTCACCTGCTTGTCTCATGAAAAAGTTATTGCTTTGCCTGGGATGTTACACAATAAAAGTAAGAACTTAACTTTCATGTATTCCATTACATGCCTTTGTGTTGCTGTAAAATACTTTGGATGGGTCTCTATGGAGACTGCAAAATGTTATGCCATTTTGTGGAACCTTCCAGGCAAAACATCATCTCCATGGAGAATAGAAAGTTTTAACCCTCCACCTAAAAATGTGCATGCCCCTTTAATGTTTTAGATCTTAAGTTAAAGGTGCACTATGTAACTTTTCTGTAGAAAGGGTTCCGCCATCTGCTGGCCTCCAAAGAGATGTTGTTGCTTTGCTTGAAATGCTCTACTGTAGGACACTTAACTCCTGTCTGGCGTTTATTTAATTACAGGTGTTTTTATTGCTCAAAAATACATGGAAAAACATGTTTGAGTCTCAAGTGTTAGTGGGCTTGCCTTTCCACAATCTCCCTGTCTCCATGGAGATAGATATGTTAAATGTCACACTGTGGAACATTCCAGGCAAAGCGAATCATCCACCAGAAAATGTAATACATCTTTAAAGCAGAGTGCGGTTAGACATGGAGTCCATCCTGATGTGTGTGTGTGCAGGAGAAGATCAGCCAGCTCCTGGACCGCGCGTGTCGCCATATTAAAAACATCTGCTGCAGAAGGGCTGTAAGTTTATGCTGAGGAAGATGAAGAACAAGCTCATCAACACCATCACCACCGGGGTGACCCCTCTGACAGCAAGCCGAAAGCTGCGGCTGTGCAAGGCTAACTATGTTATGTGGCAATAAACATGGACCGATACAGGATTCATCAGAACTAGCAACGATGTAATGGCAAACTGCACTCTGTCTACTGCTCATCTGTTTGTGGAGTGACCACATGCCTCGCTTTGAAATAAAAACATGTTTGTATTCATTCTTATCCATCCAGAATGAACCTAAAGACAATTAACAGATTATTTATGTAATAATAATAATAATAATAA
>KN484468.1:0-20070 GCA_000787095.1 Periophthalmodon schlosseri
TCGATGCCGCTTGCGGCTTTAATTCATATTGATTTCCTTATCACAGATTCAAATAATTGTCATGATGTTCTGTGTTTTCCGATCTCTTGAGCCTGGAGTGAGCCAGGTTAAATAAATTATTACTCTTCCAGAATCCACAAAAAATATCCACAAAAGTAATTCCTAGAGCACTGCAATAACCCATCAGTCGGACGTGACATTGGCGGACCCAACTAAACTTCATGTCACTGAAACTGGGAGATGGAACAGAACCAGACATTAAGCATTGTTTTCCCGACTTTAGCACCGTATCTATAAGCAATTTGAAACCACTTTCTAACACTTCAGACTGTTGTAGTTTAAGGTCGCTGGAGCCGATGTGCACTATCACAGTGGATATGTCCACCTGATTGGATAGTGTGTCTGTGAGCCCGGTGTTTAAGTGTGATACCTGAGCTCCAGGGTGGCAATTGTGGGATGGCTACATGGCGTACCATAGACGAACAGATGAAGAGCAGGTCTTATTCAGTGAAGAACCGACCGAGGCTGAGCTGATTGATGATTAATTACATGTTACGGCGGGGACTTCTTGCTTTCTTTTCCACATTTTGTAGTATCTTTATAGACATGGGAATTACTCCAATTTTGTTGTCGTAAGTGGGTGCTGCTGTGATGTCCCATGGGGATCTAAGAGGGGATGGTAACTCCTCATGACTTGACAAACATGGAAACTCAGGTCAAGAATGTTTGGCAGCTCCAATGGCTGTCTCCGATTAGGACTTGCATGATGATGTGAGCACTTTTGTTTTTCCCTTTTGTTTACTATTTGTAATGAGGGACCAGTTGTGCAAAAGCTGGACCCTTTGGTTTAGCTGGACAGTGACAGCCCCATATTGAACATGGGCAGAGGCTGGATGACAGCATCCTGTACCAGCAGGAGCGGAATTTACACCGGGAATAGCATCTAATTTATTTAACATGGCGAAGGACATGAACTTAGATTTTCCCACTGTCACCACCGAGTCAAGGAGCTGCTCATGAGACTGGCTCTAGATTTGAGTCGCTTCCAAGAGTAGACAGATGTCACAGTGTGTCAAGTCAGCGAGTGATGCCATACTGTAAAGGAAGTTAAACTCCACCAGTAAAAAGATCAGATGTAAAGAACTGTTTTATGAACTTTAAACAGATGCGATCACATCCATTTTAACTTTAACTTCAAAACTTACACAGACAGAAACAGATCAACACAGGATCAACGCCCTCCACACTCTGCCAGGAGGTATGTGTTTGACACATAATGTAGAAATCCTTGCTTAACATTGCAGTAGCATCAAAGTATAAGAATATTTATATCCACTTTATATTTCTCGACCTTGTAACTTTGATTTACTGCCACTGATCAAGGGATTTTTGAGTAAAAATGCCCTATAGTGTTATAGTTTTCACCACCGTGCTCAGAACAGGAAAGCAGAAGTTTGTTAGTTTTTTAACTTAACATATATTTGCACAAAAATACTGTACATATATTTTGAGCAAAATCCAGTAGGTGAGATGGTATCTTTTTTCAGAAATATAAATATAATATATTTATTTGTTCAAATCAATAAAGACAGATGAATTTGTATTGTATTTGTACTGTAGCATAGTGAAGGTGCATTATCTTATGATAGCATAATCCCAGAGCCAGGGTATTATCAAGGCCCAGTGAAAAACAAATGAAAAAATGTAAATGTAATGTATCCGTAAACAGTGCACTAGACGTTTGGTCGCCTCCAGGTGCAGAGAATCTAGATGGCTAATCAAAAATACCTCATCTTTATCTCACTGAACACATAGCATGTTAGTGGACCATCCCCATAAGTGCTTCCATCTCTTCTCCACTAAAGATGAGCAGGTGGATAAGACATATGAGAGGCCAAGGATTATTTAAGACCAAATGCTGTCTTTGAGGTATTATCTCTGAATAAAGAGTTTGAACTGATGTAAAATGATTCAATACGACAAAGGCGGATGCAGTTGGGCAGGGCCGTGTGCAATCAGTAAGCATTGTGGTTGGAGAGCTCGCCTCTTATGCCTGATCATTAGGGAAATTGAGTTGTAGCGTTAGACTGCATGCAGTGTTATTTACAGTGATTTCCTTTTGTTCCACACATCTTTGTGCAAGTGCCACGCTGGCTTATCTATGCTCATGTATAATTGTTATGGCGTTGCTGTCACGACAGGATTTGCATCTAAAGAGACTGCTGCAACTGTCATGGAATGAACTCAAAAAGACTCTAAAGAATCAGGCAACAAGTGGGACACAAACCTATGTAGGTAGACATTGAAAAGTGTTTTTGCTATTCAATCTACTGTTTAGACTGAACAGTGGAAAAAACAGAAGAATAACAAGGTCTTCATGACACTGTTTCGGTGATTGTGTCTGTTTTAATTATTATAAATCTATACTTTCATTTATATAGCGCCTCTTAACTGTGCTTTATAATGCAGTATTCATTTAATCTGTACTCGATGGTGGTAAGCCACTACTGTAGCCACCACAGCTACCCTCAGGTAGACAGATGGAAGAAAGGCTGCCAGTCTAGCTAGCATTTCCTTTTCCAGTAAAGTCCAGTGACTTTATGTATGCATTCTGTGCTGTGTTTCTATATTTATTACTTTATTATATTATATTATATTATATTATATATAGAAAAAAATGCTAAAGTTAAGGTAGACTTTATTTCTCCTGCGTTTGACCCATCCTTTGTATATAAAGTATATCACTAACTGACTCACAAAATATGAAGAAAGTTTTTTGAATGAAGCAGAAAGTTGTGCAGTAGTATATGAGCTGAGATTGAGGTCAACCTCATGATTCTCAGAAATCGTCTGCAGAAGTTATTGGGGCCATTTGCTTGTAATGACTGTACTGAGGTAAACAAAATTAATCAAGATTACTGGATGGGATAGCTTGAAGGAGGTCCAGGCAGAGGCAGGAAATCAGCTGCGAATCAGCATTAGAAGTAAGCTTAGATAAATGGGTGAATTATAAAATCCATTATATGGGGAGACCACATAGCGCATTGCCATTTAATCACACATGGTTGGTAAAATTGTTGTCTGATCAAGTATAGGGTTTTTTGTCAGTAAAAGCAAATGTCCATGCCAAAAAGAAAAAAACATTATCTTTGATCTGACAGAATTAATTGGGATTTTATGATTTGAGGTGTCGATTCTGGTCCTGGCTAGTTCCTCCTTAGAGGACAGTTTAGTTTAAGAAGAACAGAAGTGTAGGAATTTGGGACTTAATAGTGGTTCAAATAATACTAAAGTCCACTAAAGGTTTGTTGCATGTCTTAGGTTAAAAATATGGCCTTAGAATCCCCTCCTCTATGTTTGATCATGTTTATTGTCTCCGACCATCTGCAGTCAATAACCCTTGACTCAACAAGCTGTTATTTATGCCACCAGAAACTGAGGACAAATATCTGTGTGTTCTCAAAAAAGAAGAGATTTATTCTGTTACAATCACTGAGCAGCACAAGATGGAGAACGCAATTGTGAATATGCAAGAGTAAGCCTATGTGAAAAGAATGAAAGTGAACTTGCACAGGAGTAAAACATTGTCTGGCTCCATTTTTCTCAGACTTGCAAAGTAGAGGTTTCAATCCAAGACAACAAAGTAACACCATACTGAACATTTGAAGCAGTGAGCGGAAGGTATGTATAACACAAAAAAGCCAGGGATCAGCAATGTGATCGATTTCTGAAAGGGAAAACCCCAGAGAGAGTCTCAGTACGAAGTTGACAAAAACACTTTTGTCAAGAACAAACTCCAGTGTTCCTGTGACATTTTGAAGAATTAGACCGTTAGGGGGGAAATGACAACCACTTTGTCAGCTTTAAACAGCTTAAGTGGAGACAGAAACCGTTACACTTGCAGCTTATGGTTAAAAAGTTGATGAAATTTGTTAACTCCATTGAATTTATATTTCTCAATTTTATAGTCAATGACAATAATTAGCAATACATTGTCACAACTTCACAACAAGCATTTAATTTGCTGGATCCTTAAATCCATTTACATATCTTCCTTAGTTAAATAAAGCATTGCCATTTAAGTTAACTTTTAGCTAAAACATAATTATGCTGTTTACATGTGTGTGTATGTGGTGCCAGGAAGATAAATTAAAATAAAATGACTTTGTTCTCAGTCTCACCCCACAGCCTCAAAGCACAACATCACACTTTAGACTTTTGGATAAACTGCACTGAACCTTCTTCTGTTTGGTTGATTGTTCGTTAGCCATAGCTGGCAATTTACCAATCACAATCCTATTATGCTGCTGTACCTGCCTGTCTGTCACTGCTGCTTCTGTAACTGCTTCGTTTCTGCAAAGCCTGAATTGGAGGTGCAACAGCTAATCAAATAATTGCACTCTAAAATACAAGCCGATTCTAGATGATTGACAGTAATATAAGAGGTCTATTAGTCTATCAGTCTTGCTAGATTTCCCATTATAAATCAAAGTGAGTGTTTTCTGATTGGACAGTAATGTGTACTGGCCTATTTATATGTCAGCTCTCAGCACATCTCTAAATCTACAGCCTGTGACCTACAGAGCAGCAAGGTCAATGTCCACTTAAACTGCCAGTGATTGATTGTTGCAGAGAGCATATTTACCAAGCACCTTTTAAAAGCATCAGCTGCAAACATAAATTATTTAATGAGCAAGTACTAG
Organism: Periophthalmodon schlosseri; assembly: GCA_000787095.1. Taxonomy (NCBI): domain Eukaryota; kingdom Metazoa; phylum Chordata; class Actinopteri; order Gobiiformes; family Gobiidae; genus Periophthalmodon; species Periophthalmodon schlosseri. The sequence goes on from KN484468.1 coordinate 4,704, forward strand.
CAATATAATGTAGACAGATCCAGCCTCGTGGCTAAAGATGGAAAAATGTAATTCTCACCTGTAACTACATGTACATTTTCCCCACAGTAGAACATGATCCTCAGACCATCTCTTGTCTCTTATTGTGTATGTCCCAAAATGTTTGAGGTGCCAAAAATTGCTTTAATAAAGGTTTTTAAGGATCTGTGTTAAGACACGAGACAAACGCACTATTACTGATCGAAACAGAGGTATTTCAATTGGTGGCTATTGATTACAAAGTGTTTCAGTTGAATCTTATCATTTATATTATATAAGCATATTGATAAGTTGCTTATATAATATGCTCCCATCTTTATTAAATTTTACAGAATGTTGCGATTTCATGTGAAGCAATATTCCTTTGCCAATCTAGTATATTCACAATCTGATCCAGTTGTGGCCGTAGAAGCTCAACAATGTGCAAAAACCCAACTAACCAGAACAATGAGCAATTTATTGTTCCAGTCCATATATATAACAATATGGTATCTGTTTTGTCTCAGAGCAATTTTACTATGCCCGACTTGTTCCTTTTCTGTGGTAACAAGGTCATTTGTCTTGTGCATAGGAGACAGGATATAATTGTCAGAGTCAGATAAATGTGAAATAAAGTGGAAAAATATTCTGCCAAGATTTGTCTTCATCCTCTTTAGCCAGTCGAGATTCAAAATCCACTGGTGCACACTATTATTCCCACTTTTAACACGGACGGGTGGTTGCTAACAGTTCTCACTTGAAATACATGAGCAATCTTCCATGTGACATTTACCGTACAAACAAACCATTACCAGATAACCACGAGACAGCAAACAGGAAGGACTTCGAAAGCAAACAGAACTACAAGACCCAAGATGCACTACCAACGTGTTCAAATCTCCAGTGTGTGAAAGAAACCAGTCAATAACACAGCTTTACTCCTCATGCTATTTCTGTAAAGGTGCAAGTGTTAAAGAACAAGTGGAGTGTTAAGCCATGTTAATAAATGTCTTTCCCTCCCCACTTCCCACTGCTGCCTACTATAGGTTTTATCTATGTAATGAATAGACTCACCAAATAGCGATCCTCAAGGCTGCCACAACACATTTGTACACTGTGCTGTTGTCACGCGCACAATCCTTCACTACAGTTTCATGTTGGATTTCTTTTTCTGTCGTGGCTGTGGCAGGAATGAGTGTTTTCACAGCTATAGTGGGAATGCGATTATCATACAGGGATCACAGTCGTCATGGAAACTAAGGTTGGTGCGTGGTGCTAAGCCGTTTCCTTACACATCCTAGAACATTTGAAATTAGTGTGAAAAATCAGCTCCGTTAGAATAAAGGTATGACAAATTGGGTCTTTCATTTTGTGACCATTTGCGCTCAGTTTGTGTGGGCAATCAGTGTCAAACTTGGACATACTTCTATGGTCCACTCAGTTGTATGGGGTCAAGTTTTATACACTCACCTGCACTAAACCACTGATATAAACATCCTCACTTCCCATATGTTCTTGGTGTTAAACTTAAACCCTAATTTAACTTCAATTCTATATAAATACTTATTTTCAAGCACATTAAGTCCACCTCATTTCTCGTCTTTGTTGTGTCATTGCAGCCAGAGTTGGGTTGACTCCTAAAACTAAACTGATTTTACTTTTAGTCTGTTGCACCAAACCATAATTTACAACAACTGTGATCAGAATGCAACTTCAAACCACTAACTGGAGTGGTTTAACAAGACTTCGTGCCACAATATTTCGAGATGCAATTGCCAGAAGACTGTGCACACATGAGGAAAATCATTTTGTGAGATTGGACAGAAAAGAGGGTTAATCGCTGGCGAGTTACATCTGTTGAGTAGTCCCTTCGCCTGGCACATCCAGAATACTATCTTTCAGAGTTTTTTATACAGAGGGACATCAGTCTGGTCCCTCCCTCCACTGCATCTCGAGCCAGGCCCTAACATGGCCATCACATTTGTTTTTCAATGATGCATGAAACAAAAGAGTTCATTGGTCACCCATCATTTTGAATAAACTGACATTTCTCTCACCAGTTTTTGGTTTCGCTCTGAGATATTTTTTTCATTTTCCTTTCCTTTTCCTTGCTCTATTTTCCTCCCTTATTTCCTTGTAAGCAGCCACATTTGTTTTGATATGGAAGGACAATATGTGCCTCTGATTGGCTAATCCACTGGTCAATCACAGCCATCTGAACTCATGGAGATTCAACGGTGACTAGATATAATTTATGTCCAAATATGGTCTTGTGGCTCATGGACCCAGTCTCGTGTCTTGGCTCGTAGGAATTCTGTCTCCCACCCTTTGTGGCTGCACCTCTCTTTCAAACAGTTAACCCTACCCATCATAGTACAAGTTATTACAATTTAAAAGGAGCATTAGCCACTGCTGCACGATTGTGATTGTCCATTCATAAGGAGCTGTCCGTATTTCACTGCAAACTTTTCAGTCCGGTAGATTTTATTATCATGGCATGAGTGTATGGAGACCTGACCAACTTGACACAAGTATAAAAGAAGAGAGCGGAATCAATCGAGATGAAAGTTTGAAGGGACTTTCTCATTTTCCCTCAAGGAGCAGGAGAAAGTAGGCCTGCCCATTTTGGTGTAGACAAGAGAAGGTGGATGAGAGAGCTATCAAGAAAGACAGAAACAATGCAATGAAGCCGCAGAGTCTAGGGCGCACTGGGAGAGGAGAGCCATCTGTGGACCTGCACTGTAAAAAAGCTTATCTTATTAGCACCTCTCTTGAGTGCAAAGTTTGTTTTACCACCTCTGCTTTGTGCCAGGCCTGTCTCCTCTCACATCTGCCTGTCCTTCACTCATTTGCCTCCTGCATAGTCTTCACTAAACAGAGAAATATTCAAGTGAGATTTAATTAGAGCCTGTCACGCTCCTACGAATGAAGAAGAATTCTTGTTCATTATCCTCTCAAGACATTCCCTGGACATAAAGTGAAGTTACCACACATAAAAACATCTACCTTAGAATTCAACAATAAATTGCTCCTAAATGTACTCAGTGAAAAAAAACAAAAAAACAAGTTGGATTGTTTTTGTAATATTCTATATATAATATAATAATAAATTGAATCCTTACATTTTAGCGCTAAATAAATAACATAAAAATAATACAGTTCATTCCTGAAGTGACTTATCATGATCATGATTTTTTCATCACATTGATAAATGACAATTTTCGATATTGCTTTATCCCACTACTGACCTAATCTTGAGCTTGATTAAAATTTGATTAATTGCACAACTTTATTGCTAGCAAGCACTATACAACCGCAAGTGACAAAATGCCGTAATAGAGCTGCGCAATAAATCAGTCAATAATCATCTTTGGTGTTTTTAATCCAGAGGTCAAAAGAAAAAACTTTTGAGCAAGCACTTGTAATGTTTTTGCATTTAAATTTCAAATTCATGGTGATTAAGTAATATTGAAAGCCTTCACTTACTTGGGTCAATTACTTGGTGCTGAGTGGCGTAAATAGATTCAAACCTGAACCTCCGACCCCACCCATGGCCACAAACAGCTCCCAACTCGCAGTGGTAAACAGTGACGCACAATATGCCAGAGTGCACAACAAAAGCTACGAGTCTGAGCCCTGTCACCACTCATCACGCTGACACAAAGCTGCACGCTGACACCGCAGAGGATATTTCACTGTAGGCTGCTGCTGCAAAGACACACAGCCAGTTACATGGGATCAATGCCACGGTCAATACTGAGGTGCCTAGTGAGCATCCAATGCATAAAAGCAACATGCATTTTAAGAGCCGTACTGATGAGACAAAGAGGTCCTTGGATACATAAATGGCCATGAGGAAGAGGTGGAGCGCTTAATATTGAAGCTGATGATGTTTATCTTGAAGTATGAAAATCCCTGTGGTGAAACATAACATACTCTGTCAAACTCTGCCCGAATTGACTAAATTTACTAAATTAAGGTTGTGACAGGAAAGGCATAAAAGCTATGCTAAATCAATTGCTGGGTTTTATATGAATAAATGAATAAAGTTAAAATGCATATTGTCTATTCTCTAATAGAAATGATCAGGTTTTATATCAAGGAATTTGCCTTTTAGATTAGATTTAGGTTTAATTTGTCCTTTGTACAAAATAAAGCATAAACATTATACAGCAGAATGTGATGGATGGCTACCAAAAACCTTCATGGGGTAACTTTCATATAAAATGTATACATTTCTGAGAATATCATGTTATGGGAGTATTATCATCACGTTCTATAATCTGAAAACCATAAATACCGAAAGCAAACATACTGTAGAGACACCAGATAGCCTTTTATAGATAAATCAACAGACTGGGAGAGGCAGTGCGGTTACTTTGTGCCAGTCAGACTTTACTGGAGCATGGCACGACCAGCAGTTGATTGATGGAATAAAGGGATGACACAGCAAAGGAAGATGACGTGCACATTGGAGAGCTCAGGGTCACACACTGTTACAGATCGGACTGTGTGTTCGGGAACATAGTGCCTGGGGTAATTCAAAGAAAAAAAAAAAGAAAAACATACTTCCGAGACAGAAACAACGGTGACAAGAACAAGAATGTGACTGACATCATATTCTGTTTTCAATTACAAGTACAGTGTAACGCTGACCTCTATTCCATGTTCTTGTCAACGGTATTGAATTTGAGCAATGTATGATTTGCACAATCTCAAATGCAAGCATGCACTATTTAATGAATATACAGCAGCCCAGCAAAAATGTGATTGTTTGCCACTGCAACCACACAATCAAATAAATGGTAGAGATTGACTGATATGGGTTTTTTCATGTGATACCGATTGTTTAGAATATACAGCAGCCGATGGCCGATAAGCTCTGTGCTGCTATCTCTTCATATTAAAGTGTTAATCTAAAGCTTTGTGTGTATGTTCTAGGCAGTACATTGACCAAAACTAAATATCAGCCTATGCTGGAGATTTAAGACCGATAGCTGATATGCTAAAAAGTTCAAATATCGGCCCGATATACCGGTCTATCTTTAAAAAATGGAGTTAATATGATTGACTGTGGTTCAGGAGCAGGACCACACCTTGACCTCCTACTTTTCCTCTCCAGCAAACCATAGCTCACCTCAACCACACCTCTAATTATGTAGGCCTATCCCAACTACACCATCTGTCTCCACTCTCTTGACCCCTCAGTCCCACCCCATGTCTCCTGTTTATCTTTAGCCTGACGACATCACCATCTACAGAGGGGGGGTCCTGAATCGGCTGGGCCGATTGTATTGTATTCTGTTCTTGTGGCGTGGTCCTTGCTAGTGAAAAGGTCACTGTGTTGGGTCATCTAAGTGTTAATTCATTGCCTGGTCTGTGTATAAACTGCATGTGCATCTTTCTTTCTCTGGGGCCTTTTCCATAGCAGCGTGCGATTATTTAAACTGACACTGTAAGTGAGGGAAGTGGGATGTCTTGGGGAGAGTGCACATTTTCCCATCTAATAAGAACAGAAAAAAGTTTATTGGTAAATATGAGTCCAGTATTTTCTACAGGGGAATATAATCTAAATTCTGTTTATTTGGCACCAAATTTTCCTCTCCCAAAACCTCAGTCACGACAATGTGACATGACATGAATATGGATGAGCTTGTTGTAGTGCCGTGTTAATCACTGTAATCTCACACATTGCACCAACGACACACACCTCCTCTACTCTTCATCTGAGCACAAGGAATGTAAAGTCATCTAACCGTGTGGGACAGCAACATATGCAGCAATGATCACTGAATCAACTCTGATTTTGGTCCTGAACTCAGAAAAATCCATCACTGCACGCTTGTATTCTGGTGCTGTTTCTTCTGCAAAGGCACTGATTGCCTTTTAACGGGCTTTTCAAATATGACCTTTTTCCAACAAGAGAAATAATATTTTAAAGTCAATTGCCTTTCTCAAGAAGAAAATGGTAGAAAGAGCTGTTTTTGCAGTCAGTGTGATACCTTTCTGTGTAATCGGGGGATACAAATTACGCTTTTGTGAATGTGTGTGTGTATTTTTTTTTTATTTTTTTTTAAATCAATGGCTGTAAGCTATAAGAAGACATGACAAGCACCATGTCTATAGGCAGGTGATAATAATCTCCAGAGTGGGCATGTAAGATCAGAGATTACCTTCATTTACTGCAGCTGCCTCTCCTTCAGACCAGGTCAATGTACCACAGGACACAGTTGATTCTGAGATAACCTCTGTGTAAAAGCCTTTAAGAATGGACTGATGTAGATTGGAGTACAGTACATCAAAAAATATAACAAATGACTGAAATCCATCATTAAGAAGTTTTAGTTGGAACTGAGGTTTTTATATACAGAATTTATTTCCCCTTTTAATTTCTGTTAGAACAGTAATGCAGCTCTTGTTGGTCTTTATCTATTGATAAAGGTTGTTGCTATGCAACAGTTAAAACATTTGAGTACCTCTGAGTTTCCTTGTACCTTTCTGTGGGCTGCATCATGAACAGAGGCTACACAGCAGCAGTACCCTCTTAGCTCTCTAAAAGGTTTTCTTGGTGAATATGCAGCCTTGTGGAGATGTTCAGATAAAAAGAAGTATCTTTTTTCTCACAGCACAGTCTTAAACAGAGCTGTGACAAGGACAGCTGAAGCGCAACAAGGTGGAAAATATATTCTTGGTCTACAATGACTATACTTTCTCCCATTTGAAACAAAGGCCAACCACGGCTCCACCTGCTGTTATCAATGTTTGAACAAGCCAATTACAGCAGTGCCAGAATAACATTTATTGATGGCAGGGCAGTTGAGGAACACTAGCTCAGTGGTCGTAGGGTGATGGCACACGTGAACTCTCTCTCGCCTCTTCTGTTTGACACCACAAAATTAACTCCCCCTGACCTGTGGTGTGGACGCTGTCTAACACACGTCAGGTCACCAGTCTATTGCCTCTGCACAAGAGCTGGCCCTATTTCCTTAGTCTGGGGACAGTGCAAACAAGCCTGCAGAGGCGACAGGCAAGAGTAAATCAACTATTACGCTGACCATCAAAAGCAGCAGTCATTTATGTTAATAGCACAAGTGAAAAGAGTCATACCTACTCCATAACGCGTACATATCCAAATGAATATAGACCGTAACTAGCCCTCTTCATTTATGAGAGTGTATGAGAGAGAAGCTGAGAACGGTGATAACACAGGCCGTGTGCTTTCACTGCTCCACACAGGATACTAGAACAATAGAGAGTAGAGAATGTTACACTTGATGTCTGTGATGTCGTGATGTCGTGATGTCTGCGTGTCTTGTTATGTACACATAACAAAAACCTTCTATATTTCAGTTATTGTTGTATGTGAATGTGTTATAAAAATATACCAAATTAGCTAGCAGGTGTTTTACTGAAATAAATAAGGTGCATTTGCGAGGTATGTTACACTATTACACTTAAAATACACTCCTCTGGTAACAAACACGAGAAAGTTGAGCTTTACTAACTAACTGTGTTACATTAATAGTAATGTAAACCACATAATGGAATAATTAGATTAGATTAAATTAATAAAAAAGTAGCACTTATCAATACTATATGTAAGGTTGTTACTGACTTATCATCAGTCTATTGGCTTTGGATGCTTTTGCTTTCCAATAAATGTACAACTCATTACTGATTAGAGAAATGAGTATAAAAATCAATAAAAATGATCAACAAATGACATATGCATAATCATTATTACTCAAAGAGATTAATTATTGCAGTTTTAGTGTGCAGTGAGGTGTACTGGCATACATAAAGAGGAGATGTCTATAAATGTTTAAAAGGCGCTGTCCATGGTACTGGAACACTGCAGCACAGCTAGAACACAGAAACATGTTCACGGCTTCAGTGGTGGAAAAACGTGTTGACTAATGGATCTGAACAGACTAAGCTCTTCAAAGGGAGCACAGAATCACTCTGAGATATAATATGACTTGGGGGATACTTAAAGAGAGAAAAAAAAGTGGTTTTATTAAATTTGATTTGATCTTCTTGCCTAATCAAAAGCACTTCCTTCCTACTAACTCCCATCCTCATGAAACATTTTGTATTCAGACCAGTACATGTCAATGAGCATCCAGTGGCCTGTTGTATGAAAGAAATGTCAGATCCCTGCTCTGAGGAGGCCAGCCCCTCTCTATCCTTGTTTCCCTGGAGTGGAAAAGCCAGCCAATCAGGATTGAGCAGTCACTGAGTCATGGAGTGAGCAGACTGAAGCCAGTGGACCGGAAGGAGCTCACGCTTTGGGCAGGAAATCTGCACCATCCTAATGTATGGTTCATTTTTACAAATATTAACAAAAGAGCATGCTTAAGAATAGATCATAACAAATAAAATATTTAATTATCTGGAAAAACTCAAAATAAGTTTTAAACGTACCTGTCCTGTACCTACACTTTTAATAGAGCACACAGTTCATTCTACACGGTCATTAATTACACTGACATGTTGCTGCTCTCTAATAACTCAACAAACGGTCTTTGTATCACCACAAGGTTATGTGAAGGTCACCACTTCATCTTGTTCTAAATGTGTCAAAGCCTAGAGCAGTTTCAAACCTACTGCAGTTTAGTGGAGTCTGCGTCACTGAGGGCGAACAACAGTTAGACAAACAAACACACTGTGAATGGGGATGTGAGCCAGTGCCAGAGATGCTCATTAACTATTGATGCAATGGGAGATCTCACAGCTGGATACACTTCACACACCCTGGACACACATATGTATTAAGCAGTTTGTGAATCATATCAGCAGTGCCCGTGCACACAAAATCCAAGAAAGAACCTGGGTGTCCTCGCTTTTGATTTAAGTAGGTTTTATTAATTACATTTCACCCAATAATGTAACTGTGACAACTACAGAGAAGAGACGATTCTTTTTCAAGAAAGTGTAAAAAGACAATGACAGAATGATGATGTACGAACATAAAATATGATAAAACACAAGTTAAACCAGGTGAATAGGTTTTAGATTTGAAAAGACTCGAGCGTTCTGGCTTTCAAGGCTTGTTCAGGCAAAGGACAATGGACTCAAATAGACAGGGGTTTATTTGAAGCTCCACATTGTAACAACCTACACCTCTTTTATGTGACTAAATGAGAGGAGACAAAAAATAAAAGTACAAATGTTATTAAGAAGATGGGCTCTTTGTTCAGATCCTGGCTTTCCTACAGTGTTTTTTTTCACTAAGAGAGGGAAACCTACTGTACATCAGCAGGGATAAAGGGACAGGGACAAGCAAGAAAAGACATTGACTTGTTCATTTCAGTTGAATCAGGCATAATGAGGACAGAAGGGGAACGGAGAGATAAGGAACAGCAAAGGGGAAATGACAAACAGCAGGGAGGACGGAGCACTGATTCGATTACAGTACAACTTCTTATAACAGAGAGTGAGGCTGAGCAAGCCAAAGAACAACAGCATAATACAAAGTGTTCTCAAATTTGAAATAGAACAAATGCTGCAGAGATTTTGACTGGACAATCCACATGTCTACTTTCTTGTATGTCTGCATGTTACTGATATAAAGAAAAATACCTGTACATATCCAAGGACAGCAAATGGAAATTTGGTTTTAAAGCTAGAATCTGGAACAAGCATTATCATTATGTAAACTGTACATCGTCCTGATACATAAATACATGAAATTTAATTAAAATCAGAACATAACGTAAAATACATTTATTCCCTGTACATTAGTTTGTTTGCCCCAATAAAATCTATACAAAAGGTGATTACAGAAGTATAGTAAATGTAAGCATTGTAAAAGAAAAAATATAAACCAAATGTAGACATATTGAAAAGGAGAGTCTGTTGTCTTAATGCCTTGTGTCATGTGTGACATTGTGAATGTGACATCCCTTGACATCTGTCATCTTGCATGAGCTACTCCCCAAAAACAACCCCCTCTCCTCTCTTTGCCTGGAAACTGACTTTAAATCAGAACTGCATTACTGTCTATAAAACAGTAGTCTCACACATGCATGTATATGAACTGGTATTATTTTTATCAAAGCAGCAGAGATATAACATCACATGTTGTCAGCGTAGATGCTCAGATGAGAAGAGACAGGATTCTTACCTGGCAGCTCACAGTTCTCCCTGGGTCCTCCTTACAATCCCAGGAAGGGGTTAAGAGGCAACTTCTGCTTTGATGGAGGGACCTCGATGTGGCACTTGAAGAAGAAATGAAAACACAAAACAACGTTTCAGAAAGCAGAAATGTTCCTTTTTTCACACAACAGCTCGAGGAGCGCTCCGGCGACCACACACTCAGTCAACAGCTCTGTAACAAGCAGCTCTCTTCCTCCTCCCCCTCCCTCTCTCCCTCTCTCTCTGTCCGTGACACTCTTTTCCCGCCCACCTACTCCAGCCCCTCCCCCCATCTCCATCGCTTTGGAGCTGACAGACAAAATGCACACGGATCCCCTGTATCCCTGCATCCACTTTTGTTCACGCAAATTTGCCCCCACCCACTCACACTTCACCAAAATAAATAAGAATCAAATAGGATATGTTGAATCCCATACGTCACTGGAAACCGTAATTCCACAAGTATTATGACAAATGAATACTGAAATCTTAAAAGACCCAGATGGGACACATCAATAAGGCTAATTAGACAAGAACAGCTTTATACTTTCACTGATGTTTCAAAGCTTGCTTACACCACGGACATAATTTATCTGTTTTACGATAGTGCTCATTCTCTCATTTCTCTATCAAGTGCTGTTGGGGTGTTCAATTCGGCTCACGTCCCACACTTGAGACAGATAGTCAAGGGCATTCCCAGAGTAAGTGTATGCTAATGCCCGGCCTCAAGGAGCTGCCTGGTTGTCCCCTCTCCTCGTCACTCTGACCAGATGTGGCTCTCAGCTCTCTCAGGGAGGGGGCAGTACACGCAAAGGCAACCGGAGAAAGTGCCTGAACAAGACCAGTTCAATCTGAGCTATCAGGTGGGACCTCCTTTTCATGGACGTGCTGTGGAACATCAATTAAATAACAGATTATATCTTCATAGCATCTGTTAGTGGTTGGGATATATTATAACACATTTTCTTATTTGGTGTGTCAGGAACCGAAAAGTATGGCTGCACAATTAACCGAGATTAAGTCATTTATCATATAGTCACATGGTATGCTTGGCTCATTTTAATGGAGAATCCTCTGTCAGTACACGATTCTGAAGCAGAGTTCAGATTTTTCTAATTTTTTTTGTGTAAAGTCTGTATTGTTTATGTTTAGGAAATTAATATTGATTTTTTAAAAGAAAATGTAATACATCTTTTTGTGGGGTAATGTTATAAGATACCTCTGTAGTACAAAAAGGTACTAATAGTACTTTTATAGAGTGTAACATAATCACCATTAAGAACAAAGCATAGTCATCTGTACCTCAAATATAGATGTCTTCAGCCCTTTTTTGGGTGAAACCAGAAGCCACGTACATTGAAATGAATGGGGAAGCGGTTGTCAACTTCAAATGATCATCCAAAAAATTTAGTGATTTCTGTTGTGTGGTCAACAACAGAAGGGACGCAAAGAACCAGTGGCTTCAGACAATTCACACAGAGGACGGTAAATGTTTTTTAAACGACCAACCGGACCCCAGTGCTAATCATATAGGATGCATGGATTTTCATATCAAACACCTGTTAATCCTCATGTTTTAGGATAAATTGCATGGTTATCAAAATATAAATAAATAAAATATTAATCCACTGTGTGATTTGTGTGTTCTTAAGTGTGCTATGTGCTGGGTTTCATTGATATTTGTCCTAGAATAAACAGGAAGCTTATTTCTACCGATAACATTTAGTTTGTATTGTGTTATTTTTGGATGTAACTTAAGGTTAACTCCAGTATTTATTTTTGTTGGTATTCATACAGTTTAGTGGTGTAAACAACGTTATGGGGTTCATTTATCATAAGTTACAGTTAAGTTGGGCTAGTTGCTGATGTCAGTGAACAACAGTATTGATTTTGAATCCAATATTCAAACAAATGGTCAAATATTGATATTATTTATTAGACATTGAGAAACTAGCGATTAAATGGATGAATGAGCCTGTTTTTCATAAGACGTCCATTGTGTGGAGCCGTTCACCCGGGGCACAGGGAAGCTAGCGCTAATCAGCTGTTATTTTCTCTAAAACAACCCTTTATCATCTGTTGGCAGTGATTTCATACATCTGTGAGAAAGAGCAGCTGTTTTCCCGTGGTTCTGGTGGCTGGTTCTCAATATTTTATGCCAAAAAAGAGAGATGATCCTACAATTTGTATCTACCACCATTGAATGAAACAGGACGTTTTCATTCAAAAATGGGCGGGGACTCTGAACCACAGAATAGTGCCTGTATGTTGAAGACATCTATTGCTTTAAATGTACTAATACCAAAGAAAGCCCTACCCAGCTCTTAAAACTGCACATTATGAGCTTTCCCTAATTAGCGAGGTCTATCTATCGTGGTAAGAGCAGTGGCGTATCCCCAACATATGGGATTGAGAAAATGACCTATTGTCATTCAAATTACTGACAAATCATAATTCAAAAGTGCCAGACTATACAGGGCAATCAAGCTCTAAATTGACCAGTGTAAATCAATGCTGGCAGGTGGTCACGTTGTTATGTTTAATCAGTGTGACACATACAGACAAATGAACTTGTATCTCCTCTTTCACTTATTATCCATCTGAGACTAGAGATGATAGATATAAGTAGATATTTGTCACATTGTTTGGGATCATACTGTCCATCTGTAAACTAATACAACTCCTACCACCCATTAAATCCAATCCCAACAGAGTCACACACAGACTAATCGTAATGACATTTGGACAGTTGAACATAATCATTTTAGTTGCTTATTGCATTTAACTAATTACATTGCTTCATGCCCCAGTGCTACTAATTACTTTTTTTATATTTTAGTGTAGTCTGATGAGTGGTACAAAGCCCAGTTGTTTCTTCTATTTGTGATAATGTTTGGAAATTGGTTTGAATTTGGTGTGAGGAAGCAATTGGTTAAACAAGAGCGCCAAATGTCAGGCATGACTTAGGTAAATTTAGATTTTAGCTTGGCTCCGACTGGCTGTCAACACTGCTGCTCACCCCCTCATTCACTGTCACTGTGTGTTCTAATGAGAATACAGGCTCCTATAGCAGTCACCATGTTATCCCCGAACCCTCATCACCATGTGGGCTGTGAAAGCTGACAGACAGAGTTTTTTTTTTATTCTTTGATTGGAAGAGAATTAATAATCACCTAAAAGCAAACAGGGAAACAGTATGTCTGCTAACACACACATAGTTAAAGTTGGTGTCACAACCAAATTTTACATAATAAAATCTTTGTCCAATGATATTAGATTGGATTCTGGTATTACAATTATTATATTATTGTATATTATTATTTTAATATACATATTAGACTTACAAATGATTTCATGTTCTAGGGGCACAGCATGAGTAAGACTATATGTCTGTAACAAGCCCTGACATGTAAATAAAGTGCAAAGGGCCATAAAGCGCACTGGGAGACTCGACACCATTGACAATCCAAACACATAAAAGCTAACAGACATGGGCAAGACCCCAGCAGAACAAACAGGAGCCAGTGTTAATGATTAGCAGCTAACTCCCTGCTGGACTCAGCATGACTTGCTCCCTGTACATCAGCTCTGGTCCAGTGGTCTCAGTATGTCGAGCTGCTGCAGAGAAGGCATCACTTTACGAGGAAAAGGGAAGAGTAGTCCTTAGTTCAACTCATAATGAGCAGACTATGGGCATAAGAGTGATGAACGCAATCCTCTATGGACAGAGCAAAGTTGTAGTAACACCCACAGCTGAGCCTGGCTAGGATGAAAATTACACACATCCACCACTCCAAGCTTATTTCCATGACGAACGTAAACGGTCCCCTCTGAAGATGATCATTTAGGACAAACAAGCATTACTGTTCACTACACTGTTCACTACACTTATCTGTTTGTCAGTCTTACACTTCATCCTTCCCTCCCTCATGAACAAGATTCCAAGATACTTGTACTCTTCGAATTAGGCAGGGACTAGCTCTTATTCTCTGATTGAGGAAGAATGAGTGGAAAAACTTGGAGACCCCTCATTTAAAAAAGTAAAATCAACCGTGCATTTGAGAACACAAGGTAACTTAAGAACATTCAAGAACAAACATATTTGCCATTGCTTGCAGCAGTTGTCAGCCAATAGCATGTTGAAGTAAAAAAAAAGTGACAAATAGAAAGAGAGGAAAGGGCTTTCAAATCAAAAGCTGTCAGTCATGTCAGCCCAGATGGAACAAACAAGGAGGAAGAAAAAGGAATCAACAAGGCGAAAGAGAAATGAAAGGAGCAAAATGGCATTTAGAAGAAAGAGAAGTTGGAATAAAAAGGGGACAGACCAAAAGGACACTTTCAAAATGTCAGACACATTTGAATAGTCACCTCTGGACGTAGCAAATCACTGGACTGATTCATGCACTAAAAGAGAAGAAGAGCTTTCAAAAAGCAAGTAAATTACATAGACATTAATGGCTTCTAAGTACTTGACCCCACTTACAGATAATTTACTGGTATGTGTCTCAAGAAATAACCACACAGATAAATTTAAGTAAATTTAACTTTCATTGTGTAAAACACATTCTTATTAATATATTTTTACACAAACAAAGCCTGTCTGGCTCTAAATCACAACAGGCATGAAAAGCCAAGGTGACACACACAAGCTAGTATTGAGACTCCTGCCCTTGGGCACTGATTTCCCAGGTGCTAGACTTCGTCTACATTTTGTCAAAGAAAACACACCATAATTTACATATAGTGTAATGAGACAGCTCACACCCTGCATACATTAAGGACATGACATGCACTAATACATAACTGGAGGCAGGTTTAGATGTGGAGTGTTTACATACTACATACTACAGCCCAAAGAAAGAGGTCACATGACCACCATATATATCCAGGTCTTTACACGTTTGCTATCATCAAAGCTGAAGACCTTTTTTTTTACCTTTACCTTTTTTACCTGTACTGTGTAATGGCCAGCTTGTGTGAAAAATTATGTCTCATGTTCCTTAAACCACTCTTTCACAATTTGATCCCAGTGAAATCTGCTACTGTCATCTTGATTATATAATATATATAATTGGGGGCTTTTACCTATTTGCTTAGTGAAATCCATGTTTGTGTATATGTGCTTCATTTTTGGGAGCTTGACACATTTCAGTTTTATGAAGACAGACATGCTCTTCCACATGGAGGAAACTAGCTGTAGTTGCAGATGTTCTAATGTGTACACCTCTCTGTC
>KN484468.1:20140-39440 GCA_000787095.1 Periophthalmodon schlosseri
ACAGGAAACTGCCACCAATCACTTACAGCTTCATTGGTGGATAAGTGGATGTTCAAATATGAAGCTATTCATGGGAATTCTTTTGAGTACACACAGGTGCAGCTTTCAGCATCCAACAGCCCCTCAGCCCCCGCTCATGGCCCAGTATCAATGCACATCCTCCATACTTACTCCAATAATTATGGAAAATAATACGTTTCAATATAGTTATTATTTTACATATTTGCCTCAAGTCACTTCCTTGGTGATAATTATGAAGTATTTTACTTTGTAACAATCTGCCTGTAGTCTACCAGGGAAGGAACATTAAAGTGGACAATCTTCTATCATAACTGTCTGGAGATTCTTAACCCCTTGGATATAGCAGCCCTGTGTTTGAGTAACTCCAGTCCCATGGCACTGCAGCACAGAGGTCACCTTCCCTCCTCCCCAGCACTGATAATTATGACACTTATATGGAGAGATGATAGGCCCTTTTGACCGGAGAGTCCCCTTGACACATATGAGATTGAGATAGAGATGAATTCATTTGGACCAATGACAGAAGCATATATGCTGGTATCACTATGTAGGAATCAGTCCATGCATTGAATTTTAAATAAAATCAAAATGCTTTTTGATTTTTGAGTGGGGCAAAGAAGGAGGAGTCAGCACTACAGTGGACTGGCTCTGCTTGGAGCACTCAGAAGGGGGATTAGAGGGGATTTTGTGAGCAGTAATTACCCATGGTCGAGGAGGGATGGTAATTAAATTACCTTAGCAACCCAGTAGGTGCCCAAACACACAGAGGCTTCAAGGTCAGGCACTGTCACCTACAGAACACATACTTCCATATCATTAATTGTAAACAAAGTGCAAAACAAAATATTGGCCAGTGCTGTAGCTTTAGGGCACACAACGAAGCCTCACAATAACAAATTCTGATGTGCAATACATTTTTAAAGAAATTATAGACTATATAATCTTGACTGCTAATTTATGCCAATGACACAATAACCCTAGAGCAGAATTATCCCAAAATATTCTTGTTATGTATTATAACTTGAGCTTCAATAAACAGCAGAAATGAAACTATTAACTATTGCATCTATAATGAGACAAAGTTATTCATTCAACCCTCTACAGCTCAAATCTTATGATAGTACAGAAAAATAATGTTCCAGTTCTCATGTATTGAACAGTGAGTCAATATAGTAATTATTGTGACAGGCCTACTACCAACCAATACCATCAGAAAGAGTGGTTCATCTGATTGTTGTGAGAAGTTAATAAAAGTCAGCTAAAGAGAAATGACATATCCCTGCCCCAAAGCATTTACTTTGACATTAACACTGTTTGCATGAGAAAAGTGTGGAGAATAAATACCAGTGTTTGTAGAGAAAAGAATAGTGTGACAGAGCTGAAGGATGAGGGGGCGTAACAGCAGCTCCCACACAAACAACAAAGTCACGATGGAGTAGCTCTCCTGCTCCGCTGTTGTGACTGTTTGAAACATGCACGCAGGTCGCACTGACAAATAATACACTGTAGCATTCTTCGATATCAGTACCATACGTATTAATGCACAACTTTGTTCTATGTTTCAGTAATATATTTTCATTGTAGGATTTAAAACACTAAGGCAACTTCCTTGGCTCCAGGAGCTGCAGCAGACTGATAACACCATATTTGCTTCATAAGCATTTCAGTAAATGTTGAAACTTTACTTCAAGTCACTTTTAACTCTCATGTGGAGCCGAGTTTATTCTCAAATAATATAGAACATTACTGTAAGACTCTTCTATAAGTATTAGTTGACATTGTTTACCAATAACTATACATTCTTATTTCCAGAATTGTATTTATTTGTTTGTCTGATGATGGCAAAACCAATATACTCAAGAGTACATTTATATCCATAAAACAAACCCAAACCCTAGCCCTGTTAATTTAAAGAGTTATTTTCAACACTATCACACTTTGGATTTACTTCTTCAGAATTGATCAAGCGAATCTAGTTTTGATACTAGTTTTAGTATTTATAGATATTTAGGCACTGATTTGTTGACAAGTCTAGAGGAAAATGACGAGGGCCCTGGAAGAATAAAGCTGTAACTATATAAATCAGGTATTACACCCAAGCCATTCACACTTTCTTCCTGTGTTGAGTAGGCCACAAATGAAGAAGTGGTATTGGCAACTCTCCAGGATCCAGTCGATGGACTGACATGTATCACATAACAGTGTCATTGCCTTCCACTGCAGCTCACTGGAACATAGGACTGAGCAGCTGGTGCCACAAACCCTCTGGAGCACCTGGCGGGCTGATGCTATCGTCGTGGCAGAATCAGGCCGCCTCACTGAGCAGTAATTATAACAAGAGATCCTAATCTCAACCACCAAACCAAAAGCTGACGCAAACAGTTACAAATGAGAGATGAATGATCCCTACACACGACCTCTCAGCCTCATGACCGTCTCATCCCACCAGTCACCTTCACGGTGCCCTTCAGTGCTTCAGTGTGACAGAGAACACACCCAGCCCTATGCCATAGCAGCTGTTTCACTCATTCTGAATGGAAATAGCAAATATCACAAATCTTGCTTAAATTACTACACACATCTGGTGTAAACAAATTTTGAATTGGACAAAATGTATTCACTTAATTACATGCATCAGGCCACGTTCATATTGAACTGGCAGATGCTTACAATAAACATGACAAATGCCTGGAGATACTAGGAAGATACAGAGGAGCTGTATTCATATGTGAATCATTTATGCACTATTCATACATATCGTAATATGAAGCTTATTTCATGTGTGTTTAATTATGGTTGTATCTTTAATGTCCGGTGCCTGATTGTTATTCCCAAAAGTAAATTTTAGTATCTTACTTTATTTGTTTCTTTCAAGTGTGTGGACTTTATGCATTTATGTATTTATTTATTTTCACTTCCCCCACATGGCATAGTCCAGAATGCCCCCTAAAAGTTATGGACACGGACAAATAAAGAAGTAAAGCAGATCTGCTGGACAGGAGAGATTGGGCAGAGAGACCATGAAGACATTGATTAAACAGACCCAAGCCAAGAATAAAATCTCAAGTCTGAAACAAGTCTCACCCTGCGCATCCTCATGGCGGTGCTAAATTGTATCGTTTTAGCCAAGAAAATTAAAACCTGGTCAGTACTTCATCCACTTCTTCTTCATAAAAGGAGCAAGTTGACGTAGAGTCCAGTTCAGCCAAGCAGCACGCCTCTCTATTTCTTCTCCCATCTCAGTGTGGATGCCTCTCTGCCACTTTGGATATGTCAGGGCCAATAAGGATGAAAAATTGGACTGCTCCCACAATCCCCAGTCTGCACACTGACTCTGTCCTCTAGCTTCACATGCCTAGAGGTGGCGCGGTGCTTCGGACACAAACAAAATGGAATTTAACAAGGCCACAATCACTCACAATAGCATGGAAATAAGCCACTGAACTATGTCGGAAACAGCTAGAGCAACAGTTTGTACAGTATTAAAGGTGCACTGTGTAACTTTTCTGGTGGTGTGTCCTTCACTTGCTTGTCTCCGTGTTGCTTTGCCAAGAATTTTTAACATTACGGCTTTAAACTTACCTGTCTTCATGGAGACAAGTTCAATTCAATTCAATTTATTTTTCACAATGGTCAACATTACATAAGGCACATACATACTCATACTTGTAACACATACACATGCACATTTACACACTCAAGCTTCATACATATTACATACACCAGTGTATATTGTACACGTGCATTTCTGTTTACATATGTATGCCAGTATATAAGTGACACTGTAAACACCATGGACACCCTAAGAAATGACGTAAGCTTATGGAATGGGGTCCATCACCTCCACCAGCAGGTGGCACCACCAAGCCGAGTTACAAGTCAGATCTGTTGAGCGGCAGCCCCGCTAACAGTAATAACGCATGGTTTTCAAAGAATTTTTGAGCAATAGTGACACCCAAAGTGAAATAGACACTATCAGTTACATGCCTTACTTTGGAATATTCTAGGTAAAGCAATCACATCTCCATGGAGATAAGCCGGTGGTGAACCCCTTACCAGAAAAGGTATGATGTGATTCTAAGAAATGTTCATTTCAGAAACATCTCTAAAAAGTCTGTGTAAAAAAACAGTGTATGGCCCATATCTTGCAGTGGAAACAGCATAGCACTGTAGCACCATCATTATGAATGAGTGACAACATCATCAATTTATCAAAAGTATCAACATAAAAAGGAATATTGCAAACAAACCAAATATCTTATTATTACACAAAAAACAAACGGTTATTAGTCTTGTACACTGGGGGAAAAGTATTGGTTATTTTGCATAAATGACAGCTCACTGGGTTTGGTAGAGCACCGGAACAGGATGTGCATACATAAATCAGTTTTTGGAGCAGGGAGTCAACACAAGGGTCAGGGATGACTGCTAATTTCCTATTTATATATTCCCAACATGAGTCTGTGTTCTGTTTACTTTGTGGTTTAGTCTGGTATAATGCAGTAAATCAGTAAAACATGTATGTGCCGCAGCATTTTTTGGTTCACAAAAATAAAATTGAAGCACAAAACACGTAAATAGTGTGTACAATATCTTTCATTTTCATAAACTTTTACTTATTTATGGCCACAAAAGTGTTAGACCTGACAAATACAAACAAGGCTCAAAGTCAAAATCAAAAATATGAAAACACACAACAGCCTCAACTGTATCCAGCAGCAGGACATGGAGAGGTAAGTCTTTTAGCCCCATTATTGTTCTGGGGCTTGGTAAACAGTCCATGTCACTACTGTTGGGATGGCACATGTCCATTACAAATGCTCTGTTGTCTCACACAATTAGCTGTATTCCATGATGGGCTGACCCTGCAAGAGTTCTTCATACAGATGTTTCCAGTTTGAATGGTGTAGAAACACTAAATTGCAAAAGCACATAAGTCATGATATATTACACAGTAAAATTCATCAGATAAGCCTAGCTTAAGTTTGGTTAAGTCCAGGCAAATCTGCAGCTGAAGTATCAAGGTTTTTCACCTTTAGAGGAGTTTAAAATGATATACTGTAAAACTCCCATATCTCAGTCTGTTCAGTATTTGAATCTTTTTGTTGTTCTCATCTTCATTTTAGACATTGTATATTTAAACATCAAAGAAGACATACTGAGCTTTTTGGGGGTATTTAATATTAAACTGTAACCTAAATAGATCATTATTTTACATGTTGTTAATAGTAAACCACAATATTAATCTAAAATGGTGTAATAGTAGAAATGGATCCATTGACAGATTTTCATATGTGTTTATACTGACATTTTTAACCCTACATGGACGACCTGGGGTCAGATTTCTTTGAATAATTGTACAGAGAAGTAGCGGGAAAAGGGGGTAAGTGAAAAATTACTCAGATATGTTTGAACCAATCTAGATACAACCTTAAGTAAGATGAGGGAATGAGGGAACACATAAAGTCGATTTTACATAATATGTCCCTTCCAAGAAATCCTAAAACACCAGGTTACATATACAACTAATGCAAAATGTTAAATGTTAACATGGGGCTTGTTTTCTGTCCATAAAAAATATGGTTATAATCACGCAGGTTAACAGTTCCTGAAGGCTGATAAAATATTGGAATTGGCCAAAAAAAGCAGAAATCCCAACAATAGGGTAAAACATATTGGATTGTGACCAACCTAATCAGTGGTGAAAACTGAAAAACACTGGCAGGCTGTGGTTACTGTGTGTGATTTCACATTCACTCTCCTTTTATACTGTGAAAGCTGTATTTACTGACCAAATGATGCACAGATTATGAGCCTTTATCTCAACTTGGCAGGTGCATAAAAGAATTGGTAGGCAGGCAACACATTCATTTGTGTGTCACTGAACTTGTTCTAATGTACAAAAATATTTATCATGACTTTTTTCACATTATAATTATCAAGCATCAAAACAAAATGTATTATGAAATATGAAAAACACAAATATTTCTTTCTTTTACATTTTGTTTCATTAGTTTACACTTCGATCTGATCTCACATAAAAATGTAAATTGAGTGCAGTCTGTGATGACAGAAAGTCACTGAGCGATTTTGTCACCATTTGAAATGCGGCGCTAAATATGCGCGCATAACAAATAGTATGATCGGAACACAATGAGCATGTCATCGAGATATTAGTCGAGTATTTGCCTTTGTGGCTTTCAGTCGCCATCTGCACTCTTTCTTTCTCAGGCTTCATAGAGCACACTCACTGTTTCCTGCTGTGTTTTCACATTTTCTCCTCCAGTCCTTCTGTTCATCAGCTTCTACCAAGCATCAGACTACAGGGACTCACTACTGAGATGTTTCTTGAGCACAGTCACTGCAGAACCAATAAAGCCACACACCTTTCTATACTGGTCTACAATAAAGATGTCTTCTTTCCAAGGCCACCATCAGCATCCAAAGATTCAAACTATCACGACTTACTTCGGATGCCCCTCCTGACACATCCCTTTCCCATTGTCTGGGCTGGACCTGCACACAGGGCTTGTGACACCTTATACTGAATGTTCAAACCTACATTGAATTATGGCTGGACAAAATGGCAAACAACAACAACTAATAATAATAATAATAATAATAATAATAATAATAATAATGGTAATAATAATGGTAATGTTTATATTTTAAAAAACTATTTATGGATGCCTGTGTGGGGGGGGGGAAATCACACAAGCATTTTACACCTGCATTTTAGTGGACTTTAGAGTTTAAAAAAAAATCTGTTCTGTTACTGTGAGGGCAGTAACAGTCTCTTATGCAATAAAACAGCAAAGCAAAGGGAGTAGGAATTTTCAAGGACAAAATATATAATTTCTTGCCTGGGATCAGAATACACACTTCTCCAATGCTTTACGAAGATGTGTGTCTGGTCACCGGTGAATCTCCCCATTTTCAAATAGGTAGATTAGCCAATCGGGGACACAGATCCATCCATATCAGAAAAAAGAAAGCAAAAAAATATCACAGAGAGCTGAAAAACAATGCGGATTTCTGCAGAATCAATGAGCAGAGAATCAATATCCCCTCAGATTAACTGTTAATCTGAAGGGACATCAATTTGATTTTATGTGTAAATCGTAGGTGACCAATGAGCTCTTTCATTTCACATGTGTCACTGAAAAAAAACAAATCTGATTGCACAATCACACTTAGGCTGATATCAGACTGTATAAAACATACAGAGAGCTACCATTCTGGATTTGCCAGGCAATATATTTTCCAGAACATTTGTCATTTTTTCTAAATTTCCATGCGTTTTTCATTTCTGTAAAACAGGACAATTATTTCTTAGTTTTTCCAGGACGGGTGGGAACCTTGAGTGTGCCAGCTTTGGCCAGACAGAAGAAGACCAGAGAGACCATGGGTGAGCCATAACAAAGGCCAGGTGAAGGGAGGGGAGAGGGGGAACAGGTTTCACATCTGCCATCTACTGGTCAAAAAAATCTAATAAACTTGAAGATGGTAGCTTTAAGTTGTCTCAATTTTGTATTAGATTTCCTTTGATATTACCAAAATCAAATGTGTCCTGTGGACTTGGAAGAGTTAAGGTTTATGAACATATAGTAGATAGATAACTGCCACAGTATTGGCTAATAGACCATGTTGATTAAAATTAATAGCATTGCAAACTAAAAACAATTAGACCCTGATTTGATCAATTGCACAACTCATGAATTTACTGAGTTCAAACAAGATATCTATTTGCAACATGGCAGCCTCAACCACCTTGCAACCGAAAAATTATTAATTTATCTTCAAGATTGAAATGCATATTGCACAGAACCATTATGAAGGTAGCAGCCAGTTTTTCAGGCATGAAGGAGGCAATCTTTAGATCAGAGTGCGGATGAACTGAGAGGAGACATGCAGCAGTAGAAGTATTAGCACAGTAATAGAAGAGGCTGGTTATAGAGGAGGAAGCTGACCTTGAAGAGTTTAACCTGCCAATCAAGCAAGTGTGTCTTGTTTCTGACAAGCAGTCAGGCAGAAACCCAGATATGTCAGCTGATTTCAGATCCGTAGAGCAGACACATGAAGCAAATGCACAATGTATATTTATCTCTGTCTCTAACAGTTTATTACATCAAAATTCATGCCTAATAAAAAGGTGGAAGATTTTTAGCAACTATTAGGCTATGCATATGTGTGCATGAGTGCACTGTACATAAGGCAAATCTCTATGTTCATGTCTCCATGAGGTGCCATCTGCTCCAAGGAAGCTGCTCTCAACAGAACAGTACACCTATGGTCTTTTTTACTGCTAGTTTACCACACAGATTTTTAGTTTAAATATACCTTTAAAGGTCCATCCCGGTTTTTCCTATGTATTTCAGCAAAACCAGTCTTGTCCCAGTACATATATATTGTATAAGCAGCTCTTGAGGTCAAAATAAGTCTGTTGTGTGCTGTCTACATTTAATTATAAAGTGTTGTATTGTCTGATAATCAGGAAGTGTGCACGAGTGCTTTACCGTCATGGCAGAACTCCACTCGTGTCTCTGAGAGTTTATAAACTCATTGCAGTGAATAATTAGGATGCTCAGAATGCTTAAGGTAAGTGAGGAATAACTTTGGACCACTGCCAACCAACTCATGTTCAGCAGCACCAGTGGCGATTGCACATTGATGTCAAGGGAAGCTTCCCCTAAAATTTTTAAATGTTTACTGTTTTCCTAGATAGTAAATAGTAAAGTATGTTCGCTGCACCATTCCTCTCTCTATCATAGAGCTGTTTGAAGCACTGCAGGAAAGCTGGCCGTCCCCCAGCTTCAACTGAGTGTGTGTGAGAGAGAATCTCAGCCAATCAGATCAGTGAATATGCAAGAAGCTGTTTAGGTACATGCGAAAAAACAATGAAAAAAGAAAACAGACGTCAAAGCTTTGTGCAGTGTGTGTGGGGCGGGGGTGGGTCAGACGCTCGGACACTCACAGGACAGCTGCTGATTGGCAGCTCTCATCTAAACTTTTGACTGACAGCTAAAGCAGCTCCAGCGCTGATTGGCCATCTGTGTGGAGCTGCAAGTGGAAGCCAGTGACAGACTTTATTATAAATTATAGATCGGATAATTAGTTTTATGGGAGATACCACCTTAGCATGTCTGTGGTGAGCATTTGTATATTGCACAGTTTCTCCTGTTTGACTCCACAAATACCAGCTCTCACTATCTATAAGACACTCAAAACTCACTCACTATCAAAACTTAAACGGCACTTGCCATTTGACATTTAGTAATCTACATGTAGATGAATGAAAGGGGCATGAATGAGGTGTGAACTGACCAATTTGCGTAGTGATCTTTTTTCCTTTTATTTTTAAGGCATGAATGGGCCCTGTAATTGTTTCATCCTATATTAATCAATATTTCAATATCAATATGAATATAAAAAATATTATGAGCTTCCCCTATTTGAAAGACCACCAGCCGCCACTGAGCAGCACCTGGGTGAGGCATGGGCTAAGCAGCAGCTGGTATTGGTGTCTACCTCATTCTGTTGTGACACAATTGTTTCCTTGTGCTTTGGATGGCTGCTGACTGTGAGAGTAATTATAAATCCAGGAGATCAGTATGAATGCTAAATTCCCCCCATGCTGAGAGCTCCTCTAACTACAGACAAGCACAGGTGAGTATAGGACAGAAAATCATAGCATAGATTATAATATAATGTATTTAGAAAAATACCAATGAAAGCAGGTGTAGAATTATTGTCAAAAGAACATTCACTTTGGACTTAAATGCTTGTTATGGATCATAGGAAACGAACATGTAATTCAGCAATTATCCCTGTGTGCTACCTTCCATTGTGGTAATCCTGATGAAAAGGATTGGATTTCGACTACTCTACGTTTACCTCTTGAGTAAGAGAGTGTTCAGCAGTGGGTTTTGAACTGCAGCTCTTCTTGAGATCATACTTGTTGTATTGCTGTTGTTTTCTGTTAAAGGTACATCATCCAATTGTACAGTGTGATACAAAAATTGTATTTGTCAAACCAGTGAACAAAGCAATGCTGTTTCACAAACCAATGCCTGGTCAACCATAGTTTTCTGTACCATTCACTTGATAAGAGCATTGTTCATAAAACAGAGCAGTTTTGGTCGCACATGATCATGATGGATGTGGACATGTGTCGGCTCCGTGCAGTGGCAGCAATGGGAGACTTGTGCTCCTGTTTGGCAGACCGCCATTTGAGACCGGACTCTATCTTGAGTAGGGATAGCTAATCTCTAATTTAGAGACTTTCTCCAAGATGAATTTACCTGCAGATTATAGCCATACAGCAGCCTTTGGTGACATTGTCATGTACAGCTTTTGCCTGTAGCATTGGACAGGAGCTGAGTTGGTATAGGTAAAGCTATATAACACCCTGATTTGAACTCTCCTGTTTTTGCCGTCATGGACATTTGAATAACCTTGGAACATGTGTTGTTGGCAGTTATTATGCACAAGTGTTACCTGCTCCACTGTGGTGGTTAACCTCTTTAGATTTAGTGGAGCAGAGTACAGTGTAAATTATAATGTGTGCAGGTGTCCTTGTTCTCAGTCAAGTACAGTCCACACTGATATGTGTGCAGGCCAAACCAAAGTAGGTCACAGTGAGGGGAAGGGGTGTCATCTCCATAGTGACAGAATCAAAAGAGCATCTGTGTAACATCAGCCACTAAAAAATACTAAAAAATACTAACACTAATTTTACTATGAATTGTGAAATGAGATAAGATTTGTGTACCTTTTGTCCCTTAAAATGTCTGAGACATAAAGGATCCATGAAATAAAAAACAACATTAACATCAAATTTCTACATAGCCATAATTTATCAGCATTCCTTCCTTCTTTCATCTGAAAGCTGCAGATTTTCTAAGAAAATGGCTGCATTTGGCATACTACAAAAAATGTAATCCATAAAACTGTAGGAATAATCCTGTCATAAAGTAAAATGTTTAAGACGAGTGCAACAATGAGCACCACCTACAGAGTAAGACAGTCAAAAATTCTCCAGGTAAGGTAGTCTTGACCAAGCCAAGCTCAAGATGTGGAGATGGGTCCCTGGGCACCATTGCTCTTGGCAGGTTGCCCCAGAGATGCTGAAGGATGGGTCAAATGCAGAGAGCAAATTGATGGGGACAATAAAGTGTACCTTAACCTCACCATGACCTTCTATCAGAAAAATAAAGGTCTAGTGGGAGAAAGCCTTTTGTTAAAAAGCATCTCTTGTTTGACCACATTCATAACTCTTTACGATCCCAACGTCTAAGTGTCCAAAATGAACCTAATGCATTTGCATCAAAAAATATCTTTCAAATGTCTGACCACAGAGCAGTTAATAGTGACTCTCCTCTTTGCTTTCTGCTGGTTCAGAGGACGGACAGGATGTGCCAGAAAAATATTGGAAAATGTAAAAACCACCATTTTGACTAATTTAATTGTGGCTTTTGTGAGAGGGACTTAGTGACTGCACATCCTGCAACTCCAGTGGTGGAAAAAATACTGAATATTTATACCCAAGTAAAAGTACAGTTATATAGAATTATACTCAATTAGAAGTACAAGCATAAAAATACTACTCAAAGTAATAGTTAGTTACTTTTTTATGCAATTTTAGGAGCATTTTAGATCAATCTTTAATACAAAACATGATTAAATAAACAGTTTAAGCTGAATTAATTTGTTTTAAACCTCTGTACATAGCCCTGGAGCCAAAATGCCATTAAGTGAATGAGGCTGGAATTCCACTGGACCCGGTTAATTAGACTGGAAGAATTAATTTAACCTTGATTTTGGCAAACATTTTCAGCGTTCATCTATCTCACAAGCAACTTGTGAGCTCGACATGTATTCTTGGAGGTGTGAAAACCTGACGTAGTTTTCAGAAATAATAGTTGGTTACTAAGCAACTTTGGTGCAAATCTTGACGCACTGCGCTAATTGTGATGCCTATCAAACGTGTATCATAGACAAAGGTTAGAACAAAACAACCCAAATTAGACGTTTTTCTCCACTGTCTCCCAGGTTTGGACTTTGAAGTTAAAAACACAGACTTTCACAGTTCCACTGGAGACTGAAGGTTAAGTACTAAAAGCAGACACTGTGAATTTTATATTCCCATGTTCATTTTATGTCCAGCCAACTGTGACACAGCACTGCACTGAACATCTGTCTGTTGTCTTTCTTTGGGGGTTCACTTTAAACCACACTGTCACTCAACTTCAGTTTATCATTCCTGAACAACTCAGTAATTTCCACAGCATTGCACTGAGTAAAAAAATGACTTGCTCTAGTCACATAAAGGAACTTCATAAGTGCTACACCAAAATACATAAGGATGCATATTTCTATTATTAAAGCAGACTCATTATGACTCAATATGACAAAATTGACTTCTCAAACTTTTATTATTGTTGTTTCTTCTCACCTCATGTTGAATTTGGAGTGATTTGTGCATGTTAGAGCAATCTTTCAACGGTTATTTTCAAGACACCGTTTTGCCGATCAACCCCTGTTTTCACCGCCACCAGTATACACTGCCCTCTGCTTAGATTGTTTGTTTTCTTAACAGGTGATACACATAGGATTCAGCAGCGTCACGTTGCCATTTTGGTACAGATGAAAACAAATCTGCGGCTCACTAGCGTGATAAGAAGCTATCTATCGGAGGTGCCAACAACTTCACGGCTCTTTGTTGTGATGATGTTTACGGCGATGTCTGTTCCCAGTGGGGACCGCAGTTTTCTAACACAAAAGTCAGCGGACTTATTTCTTTTGTTAAGTTGTTTTAGATGAATGTTACAATTTAAAATGTCCAAATTACAACATAATGATCCACAGGTGTCATAGATTATAACTATATAGCAGACACAAGAACAAGAGGTCTTCTTTTAATACACATTATCTTGTCGTGTCATTCAGAATTGTCTGTATAGCTCTTGTATGCAAAGTCAATTATTCAAAATGCATCATCAGATTGATGACTTCACCCCTGTGGTCTATTTAAATATTTCTTTACCAAATGAAGCTTGCCAAACACAAAATTCAGTGTCATTACATTAGCCTGCATGTGTTTCATTATGGAACTCTGGAGGAAACATGGCCACACTGACAGTAAGAAGCAGTGGAACTGCTCACGATTCAGCCTATCAATCCATTAGCCATCCAATGCAGAGCAGCCTGAGGCAGGGCAGGAAAGGCCAAATGTCTGCTTTAGTTACAATTTATCAGAAAAAACACAGGCAGAAAAGAAAATCATTCAAACTTATAGGACTACATTAATATTACTTTACATGTACATGTTTGCTGGCCACTGACAGTAGAAATGTGTGAATATTTCCCAAGCAACAACTTAATCCCCAAGATGAAGAACACCACCCACATACCATAAGGATAAGAGGCACAATACATTCCCCATATAGTGTGCTACAGTTCCAACACTATGGTCTGTTTTCACTTACCTTTGGTGATACTTGATCTTAAGTTGTACATTATTTGGAAGTCCCCGCTTAGACGTAATGATGAATCAACACAAGCTGATCTAAAGCCTGACTGCCCCAGATATTTCAGAGTCTACGAAGGGATTAGAAAATAAGATTTGATCCTGTTAATATGAAGCCTAACATCTTTTCAGCCCCCAATGAGACATGGACTGATTTTGTTGAATCGCTACAGTGGTGGGCTGAATCAGTTCAATATATTTTAGACATTTTTTTATGGAATGTTATTCCCACCAAAACAAACACACAAACAAATAGTTAAGTTTTAGTTGTCACGGTTACCCTGCCATGTCTTAAATTGTGATGTAATCTCATTTGAATAGGGTCGTGGGCTGCAGGTTGTAAATTGGGATACTATTAGTTAATCATTACTCACACGAAGATAAACAAAAATGTTGGTAATATATTGGAAAATAATGTGTAAACAGACAATGGTTTCAATACTATATAGTTACAAATAATTTGATGGATTCTGTGCAAACTACCTCAACACCCCTCAAGAACATATATGTGTAATAACAAATACTTCTCCTGTGTTCTTCTGAGCTAAAGCTTATGAGCATAGTTGGAAGATGAAATAGCTATTTATCAGTTATGTCCTTCTAAAACTATGACCTCAAAAAACACAAACACTTGGTGTAATAAAAAGTTGAAGTGCATCTATGGTCAAGTTAAATATGCTACTAATACAATAATTAACCTAATATATTTGTGAATGATGTATGCTAATTTATGTAAACCGGATAATATATATAAGCGGAGAAAGCATTCAAAGACCTTGGCCGTTTTAAATCCACTTAAGACCAGAACCCCTTCTCTGTCTGTGTCATATCTCCTCCAGCCCATGGTGACCGCAATGTGTCTCACACACTTTGTCTCACAAAGGACAGATCAACACCAACCACCCCACGGGACTGAGCACACTGGAAATGGCTTCCCTGTGGCCATTTTGAGCATGCATCCTCTATGTGCGTGTTGTCTCCTCTTAAGCTTGTGTATGGGGAATACTATCTCTCTGTGCATGTATGGACTGGCTTTAAATAAAAAAGCTTTAAGTACTTTGTACTCTTTAAAACTGCAGCTGCAACACTTATGTTGTATTGCACATAAGATTGAAGTAACAAATATATACTGTAGAGAACAATAAACTAAAATGATCTTTAAATGTGATAGCATGAGTTACAGTGTATACAATTTTATTATATGAAAGTAGCAATGTGATAATGGGAATATATATTTTGTATATAATCAGGTTTGGACAGAACCCAGAAAATGAAAGAGTAGAAAATTATAAATGGTGACACATAGCTCACTCTGTCCTTCCTGAACATTACTCAAACCAGCCTCATCCACGGATGACAATGATTTAATTTTATGTTACCAATGATACAGTATTAATGACTATTTTGGCCGCTATGAACAACTTTGCTTTTTAATCAATAAAGCAGGTAGTGAAAAATGGCTATGACACCATTTGCCTTTGATAGCATTAAAGGCTTTTAATGCTCACGCTGTAGCCTCAGCTGGGGCCAGCTTATGCTATCATTATATAGCATTAAATGTAAAACAGGGACTTGCACCTGCACAAGGTCAACCCATAATGGTGGTAATAGATTTTATCTCCATAGATTTTCTGCAGCTGATATTTTGCAAGAGTGAGTAAAACCATGTCATAAGATAAAGGTATATGCATGACTAGCAATTTTCAAAGTAAAATGAGGTTTTAAACCAGCAAAATAAATTGTATGTATGTTATATTTCATTATAAAAAGTGTTTCCAATCTGGCCTAGCCATCTTTACTGATTCTCACAGCATCCCTAAATATCTCAGTCCTCTCTGCATTCACTGTTGTCATCTTGGTATTTTGCATTCAAATAGCCTCAACAACTTTATTGACCATAACAACATAGATAGTTTTAGTCAGTACTGAGTGTGTTTTGTGGTGGGCCTGTGGGGATTAGGGTGAAAACTGAACTTCCTTATTCTCACATGCCCCTATACACACAAAGTCATTTGAAATAAAGGTTTAAACCAATCAACAGAACATGTGTGCACAGATGAGTACAGATTTCGAAGGCAAGCACACAGCATTAAGGGAGATTAATTTGGCTGCTAATTGGAGGAGGCTTGGACACCTCTGGATGTGAGGTCTGGTAGGAGATGTAAACACCACCTTCAGCTCTGGGAGTGAAGGTGGGAAGTGCACAGTGCATCAATCACACTGACAGCACAGCACAGACGTAAAGAGCTGCATCATCAGGAGAGGAGTGGGTGACTGTTAAAATGATCCAGTGTTAATAAGGAAAATAAATCTCCCAAACTTTGCATAGGTTTCAGGAATTTATAAAACCTATATAACAAAAAGCTGAAATCATCTCACTGTCACAGTTAACTTTCATGTTTCTTCTTTTTATATAACAACCATATAATAAATTTCAAACCTAAATAAATAAGCAATGGATCTAATCATCAAAACAATCCAGTTTCTTTATAATTGAATATTACATTCTACTTAGTGTAGACTTTTTATTACTCGAAGACTAAAATAAGCATAATGGATGGAGTAATGTATTATTCAATATATATTTTCATAGACCATTGAGAAAGAGGCTAAAGCTAGCACAAGATGCCCCAAACATGTGACCACACCCCATGAACAATAGTGACTCTCGCCCATTGAATTTGACACATCTCTCAGGGCCACGAGCTTGGAGGCCATGTTGGAAGCTCAATGGTGAATATTAGATTGCACGCCTCCAGATCTCATTAAGGGAAGCAACAGGACAATGTCTGCATCTCAAATGAGACAAGGGGGCATCTCGCACTCTGCTACACTGTTCTGAGGTAGGCATGGCATCCAAATAGGAAAGAAAATGGTAAGTTTGGTTAATTATACTAACTTTGACTAAATGTACAAGTGCTCCCAAAATCCCACTTTGAAAGCCCAGTATAAGGTTCATTTGACATTGGCCAAGGCACATAGAGGGACTTAACACTTACATGGTGTGTGTCTTCACGTCAAGGTCTTGGCACCAAACAAGTTGACGGTTAGCTGAAAAAAGAAAAAAAAAAACAACTCGATCAATGGGGAAAAAAAATCATATATTTATCAACCGTTACCTTTTTCCATAAAAATGTGTAGTGTTGCCCAGGGATTCAAGTATCCCCTCTCCCACTAAAAGGAAACAGAGCTACAGATGCCATTTAGTATATATTTTAGTATATTGTTAATGACTGACAATTAAATGCATTTTTGACTTCTCTATAATGAAAGAGAGGATGTTATAGCACTTTATCATTAAAGCATGTAATGTTAAGCCTTTAAGAAGACACGGGGTGTATTTAATTTAAGTTTCAAGTTGACAAACAAGTATTTGTTCTTCTGACAGAGTGCAGATGGAGTTAGAACAGGGAAAGTTTTGTGCCGATTGATAAGTGCACAGAGTTAGTGCAGAGCTCCAAAAGATGATGTGTGAAAGATATCAACAGCGTTAATTAGAGCCTGCTATTTACCAGCAAACAGTGGGAGGCCTTTGAAAACCAACTCAGTGCTTTTACTGAAAAGGTGTTTCATGAATGTGTAAGAGGCGTGTGGGGTTGAAAAACAAACACCTCACCGTCTGGCCATCAAAAATTACCATCCAAAAATAGTCTTTGAGAAGGACAGGACACCGGTCACACCTACAGTGACTAGAAAATGTAGCTATTAAAAGGTATTTTAAATATAAACACTAACAGTCCCTAAGCTCACATGCAACCCATGTCCTAAAATAAACACCCATGGCCACTCAGATAAAACTATTTTTATCCATTCTCCTTAAGCCTAGTTAAAATTATACAGTTATTTAGAATCAAATGCCTATTGAATTACACCTATCCATATTAAAATTGTTATATAAAAGCCCTGTTACCAATCTTATTTTTCATATATTTTTAATAAGATGGAGCCCGTGTTTAGGCCACAGTGGTGAATGCTGTTTGTGACATGAGACAAAGTCAATATCCGGCAGGAGGATATTGAACCTCGTTGTGCTGTAAATGTGATTGTGTCCTTGGAGTTCACATGCTGCTCTGAGCTGTTTCCCATTGTCTTCTTCTCACCACAGAGACCCACTTGAAGCTACACTCCCTCTGCCAAATACTTTGAGCCAACCAGTCAGCTAACAGCCAATGAGGAGTATGAATACCTTCGTCCTGCCAATACTTTGTCCACAGGGGCTGGTGTTTTTCGGGGGGACCGAATGAGACTCCATCATGACACAGTCTGGTATGTGCTGTTTTTGCAGCTGTTTACCTGTTATTAATTACTCAAGGCTACACTGGCATCTGTACACAACTGATCTACAGTGTACAAAGAAACTGGCATAATAACATCCTCCGTTTATGTCATTTTGATGAGTACTTGCAAATGCTTTTGTAAATATTTTGCATTTAAGAAAGGAGAATTTAGGTTTAATCTGTTCTAAAATAACACTGTTGTGTGTACCACTCCCTTACACCATAGCAATCTATCAATACAGGACATAAAACAAACATGTTAAGTGCCTCAAATGAATAGTATACATTCTGTCAGTACCCAATTATCTAAACTGAGTAAAAAAAAGCATAAATACAAACCACATTTCACTACTAAAACAATTTGATAAAACTTGTAGTTCGACAAGCATTGGTATCAGTAAAGCGTGTGTACCTAAATGCCCCCTATTATAAACATGAAGAGTCCGTAATTCATTTTTGAATCACATAAACTGTTGGTCCATATTTCAGCGCGTTTGCCTCTGCCTGTCTATTGAGGCTGAGAGAATAATTAAATGTTTTGTTTGCCTTGTTTTCTTGTGCAAAGGAGAAAAGATGGGTCTTTGCTGTCAGTTTCTCTATGATCCGTAGCTCCATTCTGACCAGGCCTGTCACTCAACAATTCTCTCGATTGGCATCAACACATTTGATAATCTTGTGGCTTTGTGCTGAAGCAGAGGAAAACAGACAAACCCTGGTATGCTTCGCCTTCTAATTACACTGCAACTGTCATCTGAAGTCTTCTATGACATTTGGAAACACTTTTTGCCTGTTACTGAATTAAAAAGAAGTGCAATCAACACTAATGCATGCAAATGAAAACTGAAGCAGGTACAGGTGTACCGCACTACTCTCTTGAATGAATGAAATGTGGATTTGATTACCAGGGCAGCTGACTTTGTGAATTAAAATTGTCTGTAATAAATTAATGTGACAGAATGATTATTCAAGAAGCAGGCAACTAAATGGATTCTAGGAAGTACACCAAGTTTTTTAGATAAGTTACTGCAACAATCCCTGACACAAAATACAAATTAATGAATAAAATAATCCCTTTAATGGAGATGGTTGATGTAGAGTGAAAGAAAAACACAATGTAAGTAGTCTGCTCTTGGTCAAGGTGCAACACAGACAATAATTCAGCAATTCTATCCTGATGAAAACCATCGTTCAGACTCAGTGTATCTGAAGTTAACAATTGCATGGGGACCACAAAATCCACTTTGTTATAACCATTAGTTTGGCTGAACAGACTTTTTGTGAGCTTTCGGCATTAACCAAATGGAGAAGGCTAATTAGGAAGGACTAAAGGAAGTAAAATGTATTTTCTTGTTGAAGTGAAATGATTCGGTCTGCTCAAACCCAACAAAGGACCTCTATAACCATCAGGGTAGAGTGAATGCCCTTGAATCATGCTCTCAAATGAGTCGGCCTAATAATCATTCAGATGGCCTCC
>KN484468.1:39485-55987 GCA_000787095.1 Periophthalmodon schlosseri
ATGACACAGCACTGGCCACTACTGAGCCCTTTCATAGAGACTTGACATTTGAACATGTGAAGCATGTGAATGTATTAAAAACGCATTCATTTAAAATGTTTTATAAGGATGCAAGTATTTTATTGGATCTAAATATGTGCCATTTTCAGAAATGGACAGATCCTCTTTGAACTGTGCATCCCCTGTGCTTTGATCACCCATTAATCCTCTGTATACACAATCAAGCTAAATGACAGCACTCACTCTCTGCTCTGGGGATAATCGTACAATCACACAGTATTTGGTTCCACAGGTGCAAAGAGAATGTGGATCTTTTCCCAGTGATAATAATATGAGACATATTTAGCTTATTCACTTGTACATATCTCAGTGGAAACTCTTACCTCACAATAAGAGGCTGTTCTTCAGACTAAATGTTTGGTAATGGATGCAGCGATATGTAATTTGACTGACAATTCAGGTAGGTTATTCTAGAGCCATATTATTATTCATCTAAAAGCATGCAATAATTGCACTCTTTATCCGATAATATTTCAGGGGCCGGTGTGATATAGTATTGTCACAATCAAAATACATACATCAAGACATCCCATGTCTCTACACCTACAGTAATATAAGGTGAGCTTATTTCCATGCCACACCGCATTGCTAGCAAGCCTAAGCCATCAAGATGGCGGCTAATTAACAGTGCAATATAATTATGTCTTGGCAGACAAGCAACTTTCCAATGTTAATGTGAAAATGGGCATTGTTAGTGGACACAGATGGCTCACAAGTCTAGAAGAAAGAAAAAAAGTATTTAGATTTTTGGCAAACTCTGAGAGTGTTTTTGTGGTTGCTAGGTAACTCTTTTTTAAGTGTGCTTTTATCAGAGATTCGTGAGCCAAAAGTTTGGTTTCTCTTCTAGCTTTATGTCACAAACACATGAATTTTGTTTCTATGTATGCAGCATAAAATATATTTGTTATAAAGATTCTTAACCAATGCTGTGAAACTATGTGTGTGTGTGTGTGTGCATCCAACAGGCTGTTTGAACTTAAAGGGCGCACTCACACAAGGCCTTTTAAACTGTGCCATGACGAAGCATGATTACAAAGCGTTCTATGGCCCAGACTCACACCTGCACAACCGAACCGACCCACGGCCCGGTGATGTCATCACATAACACTGTTTGTTTACATGTCGCGCAGCTGTGATTCGGCGTGTGTTTTGGAGCAGAGTTTATTCACTGTTTTTCTCTCATGAGTAACATCAGAACCCCTGACGGGTCTCGTATACTAAAGTCGTGAACATGCCGTACATGAGCGACCGTGCCGTGCTTTGGCCCACCTCCTCCAACCATGCCAAAGTCTGAAACGTGCCACACTTGGGCACAGTTCACTTGCACTCACACTGGACAAATGTACCCCACTTTAAGGGCTCTCCGTGCGTGGGCACAGTTCGACTGGGCTAGTATGAGCGTACCCTTAGATTAGATTCAGTTGATTAGTTCTGAAGAGAGCTCTGACTGTTTTGAGAACAAAAAATTTAAATATGCCAATTCATTCTTTGGAAAACTTTGAGGTTTTCGACTAATGGGCTGCCATGAAATTTGATTTCTACATCAGATGTTGTTCTTCAATGTGCACATTTATTACTCCATTTCCTAAGCTTAGCCAGCTTGTGTTTGCACAATCACAAATGAGCCAATCTGAATTTCAAAGAGGAGCTGTGAAGGACTGGAAGATACACACATACCATTTACTGATGAGTCACTTCTAGTGGTAGATCTTTTTTAAACCATACTTATAAATTGTAGTTTCCATTTGGACATAATGAACATGATCTGAACTATTACTACATTATCTGGGTGCCCTCTGCAGGTCATCTGTCTGTATTAAAACCTTATGTGCGTCACGACACACAAACGTCTTCATCTGGGTGCCTCATAGATTAGCCATGTTTTAATCAGGTTTGTTTGATGAGCCAGGGTTGGACTGAGCCATACAGCTGGTGATGCAGAATTAAATTAGTTGTGCTCTAGAGAAGACAGTGGACCCATGGACAGAGGTAAAGCAAAACACTAAGAACATTGGTTTAAAGAAGCAACACAAGAGATTTGCAAAAAAAAAAGTAAATTTGGCACTTTGCACAATTAAAATGAGCTAGATAATCTAAAAACAGTATATATACATCTTTGACTCAAGGTTATACGTATTCTTAACAATACATCTCACAGCAAACACACCAGTGTTGGGTATAAAACTGAATGCAAGAAAGGCTCATTTTCACAGCAGGAGTTGTGATTACAGCAAAAAGAAATCTGTATCTCCAGGATATGATCCATCTATGTTCTGTGACTAGTCCTAGCCTGGGTACATTTACCTCTGACAGGCCTATTTGCACCTTTATTTTGAGAATGTGATGGAGCCAGCGGGATGCTCTATGGACCACAGTCAGTAATCTGACTCCAGGCATTTGAACTTTTTCTGACCTTTTATGTTTCATTAAGAAGTCATAGGAATATATGACATGTCAAACTGTCATTAGAGTGGCCAGGATCGTGACAGCGTGAACCACTATCTGTCAAAGGGTCCACTTTAGAAACAAAGAAAGATCTTAGAAATAATGAATCACAGGGTACTGTTAGAGGTTAATTGGATACAATCAAAGTTAAGAATATTCCAGTGACTGTGTTTGAAAAGGCCATTGTGTAGTGGTGCAGCTGGACTGGACTAACTCAAATTGAAATGGATTATTACCATTCAGTGCAGGCTAAGTTATGGCAGAGGTAGAGTGAAAAGAGTCAGGGGAGGTCGAGAGCAGATATCAGATCCACTGGAGTAATGATGCAGCACAGAAAAGTGCAGCCAGTCTGATTGATGACCTGACCATCATTGTGCCTTTGTGACGCAGATCTGCCTAATCACTTGTTTTTGTTCTGCTGGAAGAGACTGTACCACCCTGTTTGTGTCCGTTATCCATAATTAACAGAGGAGAAGACTGCAGAAAAGGCAGAGGGCGCAGTGAGGGCCGGGCTACAGTCAGGCCACATAATACACAAAATATATATAAAAACACGGAACAAAAAGCAATGTTTACATTGATTCATTGGCCTTAAACATGTTCAACTACAGCAGAATTTGAAGAATTTGAATATTTTTTTAATTATGGTGCCACAGTATTTGTTTGCATTTTGCATACCCCTTTATCATGGGTTATTTCAGGATGTTCAGTTTCTCATTTAATTTGAAATTAATACCTATAAGACACAACAAAATGGGAAGTATAATTCCCCAGCGCATTTGTTGGTTATCAAATCCTGATAAACGGAACTTCAGAGCTCATCCTATTGCATTTGCATTTCAGCACATTTGAGAGATGCAATTACCACAGCAATAACAGGACACTCTTCAGGAAAATCATATATTGATTGCTAATTAGTGTCTAATGAAAACGCAACCAGCCATTGCATGGCAAAGGAAATGACTCCTCTTCTCTGATGATGTTTTCTATATATGCACGAAGCACAAGGTGATGAGCTCCCAGTAAGAGGGTGGAGCCAAGCCTGTGATTGGCTCGTGTGCTTTTCTGCTCCACTTCCAGCAGAGATGTGTGTTACATAAGGTGGCCTGGTGTGTCATGTGAACAGGGCTGTGCTGGACTGAGCGGTAGCTCCTTTCTCTAAATAAGGGACTTGACACACAAAACCTTGCACTACAAATAATAGGACACTTTGATTAGGGCAATCAAGTCTTTTTGGATTTGCAATTTCACTGCAGACGTTTCCCTTTATAACATGCAAATGCAATTTACATTCCTTAGTGGATCTCATACCGTTTTCCAAACAACCAAACCGGATTATAGTGGTACTGAATACCACTAAAATGTCTATCTTCATTATATTAGATAAAACAACACCTATATCTTGTGGACTAGACAGTAAAGATCATGTAATTATTTTAATTGGCCAATAAATCAGATCTTGGCTGGCCAATTGTAAAATAGGTTTATTAGAATATTCATTCAGTAAGAGTCAGTCATCTATGGTTATTTCTGAACCTGAACCCAATTCCAAATCACAAAAGTGACGCCAAATAAGTAGAAAGCGTTGATGCTGCAGAGCAGACCTTTGGATCCACACAATTGCACATAGCATCTGCCATTGCACCGAACACTACTCACACATCCAGGGCCTGCATCATCAGATACATCAGAACACCAAACTTAATAAAGACATGCCACCATCTTGAATCAGTGCACAAGCCACAGCTTGCTGTGAATCATGTGTATATTTAGAATTGGAGGAAGAGGAGCATCCAGGCAAATAATGCACATCACGTTCCCCAGAGGAAGCTTTTGGCTGCAGAAGAAACAAATATGTTTGCCTGTGTGTGTGGGTGCGTACGCATGTGTGTGTGTACGCATGTGATCAACTGTCTGACCTAGAAACGCGGTGCTCCAGTCAGGAGATGTGCAGCAGGTGGGCAACACTCTACAGTATAAATAACTTGATGTGTGCTAGTTGCATGCATAATTATAATGCACAGGAGCTGCAACATGAGCTCTCTTGACATGTACACTTGTGTACAGCAGGTGGGGCTACAGTATTTTAGTCTCTATTTAATAGTTCTACCACAATATTTCATCCATATAAAATAAATGTGATGTAAAATAGTTGTACTTTATTGTTCTATTTATCACAATATATTTCATTTCCAGCATTAATTCAAAGTTAATCCATAAAGTATTGTGAATGCAACGCAAGTACAGTAATGAATCAATATTATCTGCCGTCAATAAATGCAAATTTAGAATCTCATAACATTTGAACATAGAGAGATATTGGAGAAATCTAAATGCACTAAACCTCTGTCTATAGATGTAGCTCTATTTTACCAAGCTAGTTTCGCACTGTTATAGATTCTATGTAAGTTGCTGACATTCAAAATTGTGGTAACAGAGATCTATGAGAGGACAATTGTTTCCAAACCTAAAAAATAGCTTCAAAGGAGTGGCACACTGGAGGAAGAGAAAATGGGACCGTGATTTGTGGTGGTCAGTGGGAGATTTTGGCCATATAAAAAGCAGAGAAATCACCAGGCAGTGGAGGACACTCTGACCTTTTATTTGTGGATTTCGAGCCAAAAGAGGAGCAGGGGGCTGGGTGGAGGAGGCCTGTGCCTGTGGAGAAGCGGTAAGCATCTCAGTTTGCCATGTGATGGACCACAGGATTATTCTAGCCCATGTTCTATTTGTAAATGTCATGGAAATATGGAAAGGTACAGTTATGTCTATATCTCCTTCTGTTCATTACATTTCTAATACCAATAATGTGATATCCACTTGACATGTAATTTTCTACTAAGCCATTATTTCCATGAAAAGTGCCCTTTTCTATTATTAACAGCAAGGCTTGTTGTCAACAGCATAAAATCTGATACATATTAAATTGCGGTATTAAGGTAGTGTTCATGGGAAAAGGATGTTAAGACTTTGTTGGTAAGGACTCAACTGATTTGTGTTGAACATCAATTGTCGCCACTTATTAGTCAGACAAGGTGATGCTCTCTGGTTCTTGGTGACAGAACACAATAATAATATATGAAACATGTGCGCTTGAGAGCTCATTGTAGCAAACAAATCAAATATAGTACATTGTGCTGTTTATGAAAATTAAAGACATTCATTTTCTGCATCTCAAAACAGGAACCATTCTTGATTTTAGGCAGGGTGTGCAGCTGATTTACAAGATTGTCTGAGTGTCTTGATGATTGCTTTGTCTGCATGTTTTGCCTGTACATTAAGAAAATTGGAAATTGCATAAATCCACTTTGGCCTGTGTGGGTCTCCCCTAAATCCATAAGGAGACATGAGATCTGCAGACTGACTTTAATCTAGTCTGATTAGACAGTCTCAAATGTTCTGGATGCACCAATTCACATTTTGGAAACAAGAGACTGCATTAGACATGGTTATTTTGTTCTGTTTGGAGTACCCCTGCTTGTTGTTCAATACAGGGTATTAGGTTTAAGTGAAGGAAATGGATGTTGACAAATTGCACACACAGACTCAAGATTTTCAAACAACACAGCTGCCCCGATATACAGAAATGGCACAAAGCATTTCTCAGAAACTTCTGCTTCAAACTGAAACACAGAATTCTTCTGTTTGTTTGCACAATTAATGTAATCAGTAGTTTGTTGTGATTTAACATAAAACTCAAATGCTAAACCACTTTTCTGGCTTGAAAATTAGAAACTAGTTGCGACAAATATATTTCACAATGTAAAATGATGATTCCACACGTCATCATATAATTACATAAACATACATATTTCATTAGCTGTAGGCGGTTGAGCAGCTATTGTTGGAAAAGTTTTGCCTTTGCTATGGAATTCACCTCGCTCTATTTTTTTTTGTTCTGACCTATTAAACTATCCACACATGTAGGTGACCTTGGATTGAAGAAAATCTATACAGTCGGAGTGCCCTCAGACCGCACAGATAACATTTGTACATGGCGTAGTTTAATGCACCAAATCAATAATGCTCTGTTGTATTGATTTTGGGATTATTAATCACAAGTGTACTTTGGGAACATGCCTTGTATTTCTTACCAGTGAATTTAGTCAAGATGTGAAAAATAAGTGGAAACTGAGTGGAAAGATATTCAGGCTATGAAACATCTTGTGGTTTGGGCAGCTCCTAATTTAAAGTTTAGTGGCCAAGGACAAGGAGACTAAATGTGCCTTAAGAGGCTAGTGTTACGACTGCTACATCCTTCTGAGACAGACTAAACACCAGCAAAGTCCTCACCATCCAAATAAACAACACCATGTCAACTCTGTGCAGCCCATCAATCTCGCTTCAACCCCAAGAGTCCCGTAAGCAGATAAAAAAAAAAAGCTAATCAAAACCTCCGCCATGTAATTCATCACAGGCAGTGGCTCACCAGCACTCCATCTTCCCTTCCCCGCCTGCTCCTCTTTTGGCACAGCCCCCATTTCTCTAACAACTGAAGGAGCATAAATGACTAGCTAACAAATCAAATTATCACAATAGCATACAGTCAATAGCTTTCTACGTAGGTCACAATGTCTTTATACTTTTAGATACAATGCTATATGGATGATAAGGACAAGGATGTGAAATGCTTTAACTGCGCTAACTACTGTGATAACATGTTAAGAATCATTCATTTTAGTTTTGTAATGGTTATGATAATTTGATTCTCCGTTCCCATACTTTGCTGTATATCTCTCAGATTTACAAACACATCGTTCACCTCTCATTAAACCACAGCTAAACCTTGCTCATCTTTAATCTCTTCTTTTTTGGTCATATACCCAGTATCAAACTCACCCAATACTGGTATCGGTGGATCTAAACTAGGGATGAGATGATAAACAATAATATCGTTTATTATGATAAAAAAGGTACACAATAATTGTTCATTGGACATTTTATGTAATTGTGATTATCGCCATTGCATCACCAGAATGTGCAGAAAAAAGCTACTTAACCAAAGGGGAGTCGACAGGAGGGGGACAAAAGGGTCTGCTGTCCCAGGCCCCTGGGCCCAGAATTGTGAGGCTTCTTGACCGGGGCCACCCAATTTCTGTTGAGGACCCTGCTCATCCATGATGTTCTCCGCAAGTTCGTAGTTA
Organism: Periophthalmodon schlosseri; assembly: GCA_000787095.1. NCBI lineage: Eukaryota > Metazoa > Chordata > Actinopteri > Gobiiformes > Gobiidae > Periophthalmodon > Periophthalmodon schlosseri. The sequence continues at coordinate 47,135 of KN484468.1, forward strand.
TTTTCACTGATAACAAAGTACAATTATATAAAAGTTGTTTAAACATGGAACTTATTCATAAAATTAAATTATAATTATTCATATCCAGAGCATTTTTAAACTGTCCGTAACTTTAATCGTTATCATGAAATAATTGTTAATCGCAATTATTTTGGCCATGACAATTGCGACACAATATTTCAATATGGGCCATGTCTTATCTGGACTTCATTCCTATCCCGTACTAGGGATGTCACCATATCACATTTTAGTGTCACAGTTATTGAGAGAATTTAACAATCATTACAGGAATAAACATAGAGAATTATCAGTGAGTTATTAATTGTACACAGATGTTCACAAGCAATGTTCACAGCTGAGTATACGCTGAGTATGAGTCAAGATTGACCAGATATGAAAAAGCAGTAGAGAAAGTCAAAAGGTTTAACTAGAGAACACAATCTGATTGATCAACTAAAACACAACTACTGATGTAGTTATATCACTGTCATGTTACAAGCGCACAGCTCATTATCTCGCATTATTGGCTCCTGCAACAGAGAGACATTACAGTAAGTACATATGCACAAATTTGCCATGGATTCAAATTGATAGAACAAATGGAGTATTACCAGAGAAGCTGTGATTTTGTATCTGGCTTAATGAATATTTGTAGAGTCATATAGCTAACCTCAGTGGAGGCAGCCTAAAGGGGAGAGAGAAATCATTTTATGGTGTATTAAGAGTAGACGGAGGAGTGTTTGCCCAATGTGATGGCATTTCAAGGAGTGTTGTCTTTGCTCAATTTTAAAAGCCTCTATAACCCTTAAAAGAATATGTCTGCAGACTCAAACAGACCTTCATGTTTTTGTGTGAGCGCTAGTTGGTGTCTGCATGGCAATACTGTTATCTATCTAGAGTAAATGGTCTTAGATACATGTACAAAAATGTGTAAAGGATAGGGCTATCATTTTTATGATGGACAAAATGATGCTGCTGATGTCGTTCAACTAAAACGATATATCGGGAATTATTGTTAACTACTAATGATCATCAGTGTCCCTTAAAACCAAGGCATTTATAAAAGTATTAGTCTGGCATGGATGTTTTGTACGGTGTTGGTGGAAGCACCGCATAAGCAGAAAATGTGTGAATATCATCTCTCCAGGGACTTACTCTTCAAACACAGCTCTGAATTTTTGCCTCCCTCTTTGTGTCAACATGGAAATTTCGACATTTTGGTGTACTTAAATTCAAGAGACACAGCCTCATGAAAGCAATGGTCTGAATATGTATTTCATAGTAAAAGGAGGTGCCATATTTAGGTTGGCATTTATATTTTAGCCTATAACTGTAATATCACATGAGGCTATGACTCTTGCGTGTGCAAGAGTCATAGCCTCAAAGAGGCCAAAATGTTTATTATCCCATGCAATGTAAAGGCACATTAAAGGTCTGCTGAAAAAATGTAATACATATATATGTATAAAATAGCTGCATTCACTTAAAATCAGTGTTTTATTAGTAAAACCAAACATACTCCCTTAGATCACACTGTACAGAAGTTACCCTATGTTTCCCAAACAGCCTTGGCATCACAAACAGACCTTGCAACATTTATCAATTGAAAACCATTCTGCTCCGCCACTTAAATGATGCCACGTCTTTGATCTTGGTGCAATTTCCCTGAGGTCTAAAACTTCCTGGTCCTTTCATCTGAGCAGAGGCAGAACGGTACGCTGTCTGGAAACAGGTGTTCTGGCTGTTTGATGTTAGCCTGCGGAGGTCCAGCAGCTTTGGAAACACAACACTAACGTGACCTCATTCTAGAGAAACCCCTCCCCCTGTCCAATCAACACACTAGATGCGCAAAATACAGCAGTTGTTGCAGCTGTATTGATTAAAGCATCTGATACAATATCTTTGTGACTGACCCTAGGGATGGACAAAATGCATCTATGCACTCAACTCATTATACGCAAGTTAATGAGGAACCTTTGTGCGATGATGCGGGAGCTGTCCAGCAGCTGAGGTTCTGAATTTGACTCTGTTCCCTTTCTTCAAGATGTCAACACAGACCACAAAAACATTCAATATATGGGTTAAAGAAAAATTGTACCCCATGTATCTGCAATTGTAATTTACATTTAAACAGCTTTTCTATCATTTGCATGACCAAATTTGGCAATATAATATAAAAATATGTCTTCATATTGAAAATGCAAACATGAGTGTCAAGTATGAATGTTTTTGATCATCACTGTTTGCTGAAGTCAAGCTTTGAGCACAAACAAAAATTAATGGTTCAAATGATTTTGTAACTTCTCCTGTAATTTAGAAAAGAGCTGATCTATGGTGTATTTAACTTCATATTGATTGGGCATTTAAAAGACTATCAGCACTATCAGATAACATAAGTCACTGCCCTCTTAAGCCTGTGGCCAGCACTAAATCCTGCTTAAACAACACTAAAGCATAAGCAAAGAGATTCATTCAAGAAGACTGAGAAACAAAACATAACAACTTGTCTGAGCATACTCATTTCATTAAGTAAAAACCATGTTTAAATTCAAATAGTATTAATGGCTTGATGGAACAAAAGAAATGTCACAGCAAAAAAGGGTCAACAGTGATATTCTCCCACCACCTTTTTCCTCTAAACAATGAACATTATGCAAAGTGCCCCTCATATTAGCTTGTGGCCCTTAGCATTTCCAGAAATTTGCATCCAGAAAAAGGATTATACAACAAGACATGGGATGAGCAGCAGAGGCAGAGGAGAGCAGTAACTCAAAGGGGCTCCACAGCCAAAGCATCAGATGGAGTCGTGACTCAGTGCCTCTGTTTACTATATACAGGACAAACAGGGGGTCACCAAAAAGCCAAAAGGTGCTACACACACAACATAAAATCTGCCAAAATCACATCTTAACAATCCTTCACTCCCATCAGAGTATTCATGGGCAATGTCTGTGTAATCCCTCAGTCGTCTTTGCTATTCACGGGCAATGCTATTAAGAGGCAGTTGAATTAGGTCAGGAGTAACTAAATGATTTGACAGCCAATTTCTATACTTCAGAGCTCCTGCAAGTAAGTCTTAACATTTGCTTCTAATTAATTATTTTCTGGCTGACTGGTCAGATGTCAATAGCTTTTCACAGTACAGTATCAGATTTACCATCTTAAATTATGCCAATGAATGTATGTCATTTTTCTGCAATGTATAATAGAAATCAGTGGTCTTTTGTATTTGTTTTTATATATACCTTTACCAAAGGCTCATTTTTTAAAAACTAGGAGAGAAAGCTGAAGGCTTTGCAAAACAGATTTGTACTTTTTACTGAGAATCTATAGAAGGTTAAAACTTCCTCCTTATAACCAATATTAAAGAAATTATGAAGCCTTTCATAACTGCAGTGCACACTCACACACCCCAGAGCAGAGGAAATCTTTTGCTAGTTGTAATTGCATATGCAATCAGCAATATCTTCAAGAAAAGGACTTGATTGAAGGGACTAAAAATGGTGTTTCGTTAATTTGTGTATCTTAATTACTTTTCAGACAAAGGATAACCGAATACATTTGTGTAGTTTTTCTGTACATATCTAAACTAGAAAACATCATGAATAATTTGGTCACCACAAGGAGTTTGAATTTCAAATCCAACAAAAAATGACAAAATAATACATTTTGCGTAGTTGTCTAAATAGTTTTTGCCTCCTACTCTAGTGAGTAGGTCAGAAATCCCTGCATGGCAGAGCCAGTGTCTGCCTGTGAGACTCTTACTGTGCATGTGGGATGTGAAGGGACGGCCATGTTTCATTATAAATTCAAGGCCAATCTGTTCCCAGGGAGGAAAAGCAGGATGTCAAGGTAATGAGTTAATTTAGGAGATAAGGAACAGCAAATGTAATCTCTGAAATTTCACCGGGAGACAAATAGCGTCTCAAGTCCATCCAATCAAACAGAGGAGAAAAAGTCACACATTGTCATGGCAGTCATACATAACAGTAAATAAGACCAACCATTCTCTCAACATCTTGTATTCCACCCACTAGTTATATTGTAAAGGCCAATTAAACCTGCTGGAGGGCATAATCATAGAGCTACTTCATAAAAATACCCAAATACCCAACTTGCAGGCTGAAGTGAATAAGTCAAAACACTCCAGAGCACACAATCTCTGCTGCTCCAGACTTACTATATGCCAACAATATATCAAATTTAAACAAACGGGTAATTATTATCTTGGGTGGGTTGGACTGGCCTCATGGCACAGTGGTAATGAGTGTTTTTTTTGTATCACTGGGTGGACATGTTTTGGGAATAGGTCTTTGTTGCCCCTCAAGAATCTTGGCTCAGAGAGGGGACTCTGCACAAACGCGACCTTGGTGGCCGCACATTTACATCATCCTTTCAAAAAGAGCCCTGAAGAAGTCAAACTGTTCCATTTTTCAAGGATTAGGGGCTTGGTGGAAGGGGGGAGTAAACAACAGGAGAGAAAATTGAGGCCACTTGCTGTTCTGCCTCTGTGCTTTCTGATAAACTCCTACAGCAAACCTCAAGGCCTTTGTTGATGTCATTATTCCACCAATTGGCTCTGTGCTGGTTGGCACAGGAGTCCAGTGAGAGCATTCCTGTAGATGCAGCCTCAAGTCGAGCTTTCTGCAGCTGCTGGTGGAGGGCTGCACATCAAGAGAAGCAGAGGCAGCAGGGTGACGTAATGAGGACAGCTTATGAAGATTACTAAGGAGCTCTTTGAATGGTGTGAAGCACGTGGCTCCTACAGCACTAACAGGCAGGATCATGGGGATGTGGCTGGCATGACAACCTACAGCAGACTGGAGACTTGGTTGCTATGGTGCCCAACAAGGATGTTTGCATCAGAAGCAAACCTCTGCAGGCAGGAGTCAGCGACGCATACGCTATGCTCACCCACTCAGTAATAGAGCGTGATCAGGGGCAAAGCACAACAGGTGAGATGAGAGGTCTTTTTTTACCGCTCATCATCTCTCCACAGAGAATAGGCTGCCTTCAGAATGAATAGAATTTGTTAGCGTTTGTTAGGATTCGAATTAGGGCTGCAAATAATGATTATATTGGTAATCGATTAATCTGGCAATTATTCTTCTGATTAATCGATTAGTTGACAACTATTTCAATAACTGATTAGTTGTGATTAATCGATTAACTTGTTTCAGCCCTGCTTTGAATTCACTTTATTTCTAATTGTCAACGATAACTTTGAGCAGTCCACAGTCAATCCTTTGTCAGTAAAAGATGTGGTTTGGAAAAGAGTTCAGACTTTTGAGGAAGAAATGTTACTATTTTTGTGTTAAACGGCACTGATTTTAAGTCTTGATTGTCTATGGTCATGAAATTCATATTGATATATTTGTTTTTAATAAGAAAGGGAAAAAAACATAATTGATCAATAGAAAATGGGCTTTCAGTAGGAAAAAATCAGGATACATTTTTGGTCATATCCCCCAGCCCAATTCTAAAGTGTTTTTGATGATGTATGTTAGAGTAAAAAGTAGTCCCTCTTTGATGGACTGAGGGTGGTCGGGTGTTCTGGGGACTAAGGTGGAGCTCGCAGAGCAGCCATCCCTCAGATGGTATTAATCTCTAATAACTTTCTCACCAGGTTCGACATCGACAGCAGAAAATGCTCCGGGTAGATAATGTGTTTTGTATGAATGAGGATATTAAAAAATTGTAGAGGCCAAAAGCAATTTCCTCTTAAAGGCAATTTTACAATTACAGTTCCCACAGTAAGTCTGCCATTCACAAGGAGAGATTTGTTGTATTGTTGTAATTTTATACTGTGAGGAGAACAAGAGTACCAGCCTCTTCTAATGCGCCATTGCACAAACACACAGGCAAACACACTCTGCTAATGTTGTTTGTACTAAATGCACAGCTACCAGAGATGCTAAACATTTTATATATTTAAGCTAGCCCCGGATATATCAAGCTGAACTTGGATGGGCGGACTTAAAATTTCACTGTGCAAAATATACATTATATTGACAGGTGTTAATATATTCTTTATTTGTATATGTATTTGTATAAGAATAGTATCTATATTTAGATGTACAGTACTAACACTATCAAATATTTTAGTTGTAATGCCTAAAATTAATGTGAGACTATGCACTATGCTTACTGTCCACTGAGCTGTGTTGTATGTTTTCAAGGTCAGTTTTAATATTGGCATCATGATTGGTTCTAAACCAAACCCGTGTTTACACAACAACAACATTATCGATGTAACTCCTAAGAATTAATAGCTTTAATTGATTTCTGCTGCTTAAAAGGTGTAGATGTAAGACGCTTGCAGAAGTGTTTTGCTTTTTATTCAGAAAGATGATTTTAAAAGGACAGGAAATTTACTTAAAAAAACACAAAACGATACATTCAGGAGAGAAACATCCATGTAGTAGTGTCACTGATCTGTGTCCGCTGCCAATGGCCACTCAAGGTCAAATCATGGGAGAGTTGCTATTTATATGTCCCATTTTGTATTACTATTCAGAGCAGACACCGCAACCTTCTCCTTTCTCTAATTTACTCACAATATACCTCCTCTTTTGCCAACCAACTCCTGTTTTTTCATAATCAAGGGACAAGCCCTAAAAGTAGAAAAGTATTTCTTATTCATATAATGAATAATATAAGATTATATTGTTTAAAATGTTTTGACAAATACAAGAATAGGATGATTCATTTGTTAACTCAATCTCAACAGTTTTTCATAGGGGCCATCCCAGACTATAATGCTTCGGCCAGGTAGAGTTGTCCTTTTTGCAAGGTGAAAAATACCCTGAAGGTGTTTCAAAAAGCCATTTCAGGTAGTAGCCACAATATCCATCAGTGCAGATATAACCTGAGCATGTCTGATTCAGTTAGTGCTTATGAAATGGAGCATCTGCAGAAGCTCCCAGAGAGTATGTAAACATAAGCTCTGCCCTGGGAAATGAGCTGAGAGGTCATTTAGACTGAGGGCGGGGAGAAGCATGGCACGCTACTTCTGTCACCTGGATACTGTCTGACACACATGGGGCTAAATGTATTCACTGAACAGGGCTAAGCACCACACACCTGAGCAGCCTCTACCTCCCCACTCCCCTTTCTCCTCTTACGATGACTGATCACGCCTCAGGGGATTTTAGGTAATCCTCACGCAGCGCTAAAGGTGATAGGCTGGCCAGTCTTTTCAGCTATGCCTCATTTGTATGTAACAGCGCTCCACAATCACCAAGGATATGCTGACATGTTCGCAGACCGCTAGGAGCCATCCATTCCATGTGCAGCGTGCAGTAACCAAGTGGCAGCCTATCAGTGGAGCAGTAGGGAGTGATAAGCCTGTTGTACAGTGAGGGAGTTCCCACCAATCACAACATCTGAACACACACAGCTAATATTGCTGGATATTGGAAGTGGATTTTTTACTACACTCTCTGCGAGACTCACGCTGATCATGACAAGTGTAAAATAGTTTACAATCTCATGCATCAAAGAAAACACATTTGCAGACACTTGCTTCCTCATGTCTGCATAGAAGCAAGTTCAATAGGAATTACATATGCTATCAAGATCAATAGTATGTCTTTTACAAGCTTAAGATAAACCCATCACAAGTGGAGAGTGGAAAACAAAAAGACAGGGCATCCATGCTATTGTCACCCCATTTTATCTCATGGCAACAAGGTGAACAAACGAAGGGTTTAGCTTTAGTGGGATAAAAGCAGTGCTGCTCTTCCGTCTCTAACCTCCTCCTCTCTTCATCTCAACATCCGCCCACACACCCACACTGTGGTCTCCCCTCGCAACTAGAGACATGCTATACATGGTGCAGCCATTCCACTACCACCATCACACTTCACCCTTATTCTACAACCAAGAAATCAAGCACACAAACTTAAAGTCTAAGAGGAACAAAAGCCAAAATCATGTCATGAGAGCAGGAGTTGCAGCAGTGCACTTCTCTTGTTCCAAATCACAGCACACACCCATGTACAACATGTCACCTACAGAACATCCTCATTCACATGAAAAAATATTCAGCTCAGACAAAGCATAAATGTGCGATGAACTTGGGAGCCGCGGAGACATGCGCTCTTACCTTCCAACAACAGCACAACTTGAGCTGCCTCTGACGAGATGGTGCACTCATACAAAGTAGATGGGAGTCGGGGAGTGTGTGTTGTACCTAAGTGGGATGCTTGGAGACGGACAGCGAAAGAGAGAGAGAGGGAGAGAGGTGGAGCCTGCTTTTGGAAGAGAAAGGGAGGAGGAGTGAAGCAGGCAGAATGATAACTCTTTCGGCTGCTTGTGTAGCCAGTCTTGTGGGAGCAGAGTGGATGGCGGTAGATCATCTCCCATTTAAACTGGTGTAGAAAATAGACTGCATATGAGGCTGAGTGAATGGTAGCCTGAGGGCAGATACAGGGAGGAAGGAGGAGGAGGAGAGAGAGGAGAACACAAGAGATTCTGAGCTGTTCAACCAAGCATCGTCACGCGGCACTTCCTAGGAATCCCTCCAGTAAGAGGGGCACTGCATCACCAAGTCCTTGGCCGTGATTGGCCGGGCAGCAGGGAGACGCCAAGGATGAAGGGCAAAGCAGTGTAACCTAAAATGACTCTTTCAAAAAAATATAAGCATGAAGTATTTCAGTGTTTAAGTCCCTAGGGGTTCACCATGCTCAAGGACAAAACAAGTAAACACGTAGAGGGTACAATGTCTTTGATTAAGATAATGACATATCTTTACACATATAAACAGAGCACATCCTGCTGCAAACTGAATTACAGGGAATAGGATATTTAACTTGAACAAACCTTTGCAAAATGATTTACAACATCCCTTCC